>JAVJIF010022708.1:0-117915 GCA_038442645.1 Agave tequilana
GGAAACGTTCTCCAAGACATCCCGGTGGGGAAAAATCCCACTATGGCTTAGACTTTGGAAATTAATTCTTTAAAGTCACGACAACTATCTTGCAACTGATTTCAGGACCCCAGGCTGGATTCATCCCTTCAAGGCCTAGTGGAAAGACTTGACCGTATACGTCTTGGCCCATTTGGAAGAGGATTGGAGAGGCTGGGACTCTACGAGGCTGTCCCGGCAACCTGCTATGGCATCTAGATGAGTGTAATGAACTTCTATGCCATCTTCGAGTTATACTGTCTAACTACAGGACTTTCGCTATCCCTGTAGGTGAATTGGGCATGACTTTGCATGAGAGACGTGGGAAGTCTTTGCTCTGCCAATGGGATCTCTCCCTTATGAAAAATACTTCCCAAGCGAGGCGGAATCGACACTTCTGGAGAAGCAGGAGCCCCCTGTTTGAGACATACGGGAATTGATGTGCCATTTTTACATCTGCTCGAGTATGCATGGAAGCCATAAGGGGGCTTCGAGCAGTTCGAAGAGCTGGGGGAATTATTTATTCCCCAACCTGAAAGATGCTCCTGAAGCGGCTCACCACGGGGTTGCAGACGATGACAATTTCTGGAGGATGCAAGAATATTCTCAGGGAGATATGGTCTTGGAAGAAGATGATGGTATCTATGAGAAGGGTGACATTCTCAGGAGTTTCCATCACAGGCCCGTCGACCGATGTCCGGAAAGCACTTTTGGCCTAGTTTTTATTGGTTTAGTTGAAGAGATGTGTGGTGCCATCTCCTTCTAGTGATGTCGTTCTTCCGACGTCTTATTGCCGGCCGTTTGTTTAGTCCACAGTCACTCCTTGGACTTCTCTCGGTAATGGTGTGTTGTATTCAGTAGGGCCTTTGCGCATTGACGGAGGCTTTCTGTAGGCCACCGATGACGAAAAGGGGAAGGGCACTATCTTGCCCCGTGACGGACCAAACCCCAGGATCGGCTTGCCATACACCTATTTGATGACATGGTTCGCTCTTCACTACCAAGCTATTATTCAAGCTAGTGAAGAGTCTCCAGAAGGTGTTCGAATGGCAGTTCTCCATCGATTTGAGGGATCTTCATGACTACGTATTTATGTGGCCGCGGTCCGTAAGCTGCTGTGTCAGTACGACGTCTATAGTCTCTTCTGGTGCTTCCCTTATATTCGCGATGTGGGCTATGGTGAAGAATTCAAGGATGTGGGAGATGGGAAGACGTCACTGAGCTGGAGAATCTTCGAATGGCTGGTTAGCATCCAACCATCTCATCTGGTGAACAGAAGCGGGGATACCTGCCATTTTGTAGCTTATGTCCTGAGTCGATTTGTTCGTCAATTCGAGTATGATCAACTCTATGTTGGTAATCTGAACACCAGCCTGGCCTTCATGGGGATCCTCATTGACGGTGCTCGCGCCTGGCGGTTAGTCATCGCTGGCTGTACTGAGGCACGGCTGTGCGTACCGTTGAGGACCCCAATCTACTGACGAATTAGGGTTTTGTCAGTGGTATAGAACTTTAAACTCCACGCCAACCAGATTTTCTGTTAACTCTTTTGACGTGAAGCTGATCTCTCAGTGGCTGAATCGGAAATCACCGAGAAGGATGAGGGCAAAAGGTCCGTGTGCCAAGCCTTTCATAGTTCGTCGCCACTGCCGATAGTGAGGTTTCTGACGCAAAAGTCCCTACTTTGAAGGAGACATGTGCTGAGATTCCACCAGATGCTCTTGGAAGGGTAGCCACAGCCCCTATGGAAGAGGTGGAGGTGGAAGAGTTAGAGGAAGAAAGATCACGATGTCCATTTCAAACGAAAGCGATAAGGTAGATCCCATAGGAAGAGGGTAGTGAAGAAGCCTCGTCGCTACACTCCTACCATTATTGCAGGGGGCAAATCAGCTACAGAGCCTTCTCCTCCTGCCCTGCTAGTTATTAAACTATCGGCACAAAAGCAAACGACTGATAAAACTGTTCCCGGCCTAGGTAAGACCAGTTTCACTCATTTTCCTGTTATGTACTTATATATTTCATACAACTCATTTGTTTATCCTATGATTCAGAAACCGAGGCTGCAGGAGAACAGGGAGATTATTATGACCCTCTGTTTACTTATAAGGAAGGTGATGAAGCTAGCTACTTCGTTATTTTAGAAGATTCCAGAGGTGATGCGGCTGATGTCGGTCCTTCGGGTCCTGGGACCTTGAAAGAGAGTCAATGGCCTTGAGCTCTATAGGATAGACCATAGAGGTTTCGGCGAGTGAGGGTGAGCGGACGTCTCTCCTGCATCTGCCAAAATCTTTTCTATGGAGCCCGGTGGGATTAGCACTGCCGTTGAGGAAGTCCAGAGAGAGACTGTTGCTGAGCAAGTTAAGGCGGTATCGCCTCTTGGTAATACTTTGATCTCTTGTAAGTAATTATCTCCTGATATTCGTTGTAACGCCCCGATCCTGCGGGCACGGAGACGTTACTGCGACGTATATACGCAGGTCAGAAATACCCTCACTGATATACTCTAAGCATCAGTACAGGCAAGAATCAGAGTACGGAAGCACGTGGTGCATTATACATTCCAACATAAGAGTACAATTATAAGGTTATCACCAGATGTGACAAATATTATAAGAATATTACATCACCAATATGGTGCAATTGCGAGAATACAAGGTGATAAGTATGAATAGTACAAATGGAGGCTCAGAGTCATAACATGAAAACTCTAGAGCTGAGCAGGGGGCTTGGAAGGATGGGGCTCTGGACGGTCTGCTGGGGATCCACGCTACCGCTGCGCCACTCTGATCAGCAACTGGAAGAATCCACACGCCCCAAGCTCCAAAACCTGAACATGAGGATCCAGAGGAGTTAGAACTCCCCGGCAAGTAGTGATGTGAAAGCCAGATGGCGAGCATAGGTAAGCACACATGTATCAATAAATCTGAATAATAAACATGCTTTGAAATCGTGTCGTGGGCACAAGCATGCAGGGGCAAGTAGATATACAGCATATGATATCAAGTAGGGAAGACTCATAGTATGATCAGATAAGAGCAAGAGAGGCGGGATAGAATACAAGTAGAAGGCAGGATATGAACAGGTATAGTATAATAACAATAAAACCGGAAATCTGAAGTAAAATCCGATACAAGCAACATGCAAGGCATATTACAGATTCATAGCTGGCATCTGTTATTATTATTATTACTCATCTTACCCCGATGTCTAGATATGTAAACTAGCGTCGCAGCGCACATATATCCACATTTGAGTAAAGAAAGGTTGTTATTGGAAACCAACGAGGGTATCAACGAACAATGTTTACAGTGGGTCCCGTACATACTCGGGACCACGGCCCAGGATTGTTCCGTTGCTTGTGGACGGAACCTGCCGCAAGGCGATTAGGAGGGTCTCATAGAATGCCCTTATCAAGATGTTACCAGGAAGGAGGGAGCCAGCACTCCCCTCGGTCGCCTGGAGGCCCACAGATCAGACCGGAAGTTTTAGTTGCACAACATACCTAGTACCACTGTAAACACGAACATATATTGATAACCGCAAGTTTCCCCAACCCGATGCAAGTTGTTCCTTTTTCTTATGATTTATTATGTAATATCAATTTACGGGGATAGTAGGTACAAGACATGATCAGGAATTTGAGAGTGCATGAGTACTATAGATTCAGGTCACTGTATATATAATACAGGATAACAAGTATAATATTCCCGTAAATGTGATAATCACAGGTCAAGTATTAGTATGTTTAGAGGCAGGTGATAATCATATCATAGCAAGAAGTAAGTGTCAAGTAGTAGCATGTAGGGTGTCAGTTGGTAACATGACATGAGGCGATCTCAGGCAGGTGACGAGGGACAACATAGTATATGTTAGCACATCAAGTGAAAGCATGTCAAGCGTTACAAGAAAATAGTACGATCTATAAGACTGGTACAAATACCGAAAAACATACAGTTCTAGGAAAAATAGTATAAGCAAGATTTCAAACTCTTCATAACCATAAATAGAAGAATCGATAAACTAGTAGACATGTAATTCAGTAGGCAAGCAAACCCATGCGGGCTAAGCAGAGCTGGAGCGAAACTAATGTACAACGCTAAATGCTATCACGCTCGATGAGGTTACCGCTCGCAGCGTAGCTAGACACACGTGTCGCAGTAAGCGTAGGAACGCCATACTACCACTCACGGGAAAGCCATGCTCACGGGGTAACTATACTCGAACGGAGTAAGCGGTAAAGTATTGACACTAGGTCCGCTTACCAGGCGTAGCATATAGAAAGTCCAGAGGACTTTAAACCTCAAAGGTTGTACCCAGAAGTTAGGCCTGAAGGCAAGGATATCTGCAGAAGGTGTTAGTTCCAGATATAAATACATAAGACAACCAAGTTGATCCAACGAAGCGGGAAAGTCAAGAGGAAAGCGAGAACACTCGCGTAAGTCTTCAGAATATATTGAAATCCCAGTCTTCAGAATCCAAGAAATCAACGCGTCAACGCGTTAGAGAGAAAGGATAGAGAGAGGAGGAAATAAGAGAGAGAAAGAGAATGAGAGAGAGGGGAAGAAAGAGAGAACTAGAGAGAGAAGTACTTGAGAGAGAGTGTGCACAGGGAATGTAGTGTTAAGAGTGAGACGCAAGAGTCGCAGACGCGGGGTTCGCGTTGCATAATTCCCACAAACGCGAGGTTCGAGACCCGCGTTCAAGTTATAACACGAGAAGAACGCGGACGCGGACGTAGGTTCCGCGTAGCGTTATCACGAGCAGAGAAGCACAGACGCGGGCAAGAGCTCCGCGTCGTGTTGACACGAGAAGGACACAGACGCGGGCATGGGCTCCGCGTTGTGTCGTTACAAGAACGCGAAGGCCGCGTTAAGAAATTGCTTGGACGCAGGGGTGAGATCCGCGTCAGTAATTTAACAGAGAGAGAGAGACATGGAGATAAGAAGGAGTGAGAGAGAGATAGTACAGGTGAGAGAAAGAGAGGGAGAGAAAATGAGACGCAGGGAAGAAAGGAGATAGAGGAGACGTAGGGAATTAGTGAAAGAAATCAAGGAAGAGAAAAAGGAAAGAAGGAAGAAAGAAAGAAAGAAGAAGGAAAGAAAAAGGAAGGAAAGAAGAAAGGGAGAAGAGGAGAACGATCGGCCGTCTCTGGCCGGCGGCGGCGGCGTCGGTGGCCTGGCCGGCGGCCCATAGGGCAGCCCAAACCCGACCAAGGAAGGGTGCAAGTCTAGCTCATTTTGAATTTTGAAATTTTGAAAACGATGTCTCGGAGAGCGACGAGTTGGCTAGGATAGAAGAGCTCTCGCCGAGGAGGAGAACTTGGTGTGATCGTTGGTGGCTAAGGTGGTGTAGGTGGTGGTAGAAATGATGGTGAAGTTGGTTGTAAGAATGGGTTGTTTGGTGGAAAGAGAGGAAGAAGAAGATGGTGTGGTGGTGGTGTTATGGTTGTTGTTGTTGGAATGAAGGAGGAGATGGAGGAGAGAAAGACGGTGGAATTGGTGGTGGAAATGGAGGGGAGAGTGGAGAAGATGGCCGGCCATTGGGAGGGCAAGGGACTTGGTGGGCTACTGTTTCGTTGGCTGCTTGCTGGAAGAAGAAAGAGAAGAAAATGAAAGAGAAGGAAAGAAAGGGGGGTTATATAAGAGAGAATGATTATTACAATATTGCCATTCCCTTCCTTACATAAAGAGACTTGCGTCTCCACTAAATGGGTTGCGTCCCCATAAAAGCAAATTCGTGTCTAGGCAAAACAAAGCCAGACGCGGAGACGAGGTCTGCGTCCAGGAGGAAAACGCAAGAGTCGCGTTAGACAGAAAAGACAAGAAAGCATGGTTGATAAGATTCAGAATTGATCTTGCAGGACAAGCATTAAATGCAGTATGGAGAGCATCCCTGCATTAAATGTTGAACCCAGATTTGGTGAAACTCGCATCTAGCGAGGAGAGAGAAAAATGGAAAAAGAGAAAAGTTAAAATATCTGGATAAAATTCCGGTATCTGGGAAAAAACCGAAAACTCCAGAAAAGTCCAAAAATTTAAGTAGCTTGGAAAGCTTCCTAAAAATTCTCAAAAATAATAATTATTATTTAAATATTTTTTTTGGTGAAATCGGTTTTTAGAAATTGATCCCATTTTCAAAATAAAATTCATAAAGTAATAGTCAATACCGGTCTATACCGGGTCGGCCGGATTTTTGATAAAATCTGAAAATCTCAGAAAATGCCAGAAAGGAGAAAATATAATTCTAAGAAGAAATATAAAAACAGAATCCAGAATTTGATTCCAACTGTAAACTAAAATTCTTAGAATCACCAGTGATACTGGCCGACACTAAATCCAGGGGAATTTGGATAAATTTAGAAAATTCTCAGAAAAAGTATCTAGATAGAAAATATAATTTTAAGAAGTTACAAGAAAGCCATTTTTTAGAATTTTAATTCCGTTTGTAAATTAAAAATCTGAGATTCGAGCAGCGGTATTGGTCGACCCCGGTTTTGAAGATTTACAACTTAATTCAGAAAAATTTCAGAAAATCATGAAAAATCTAGAATATTGAAAAACGATATTTAAAACTGAAATCGGTCAAATCAGAATAGCAGAAATACCAAATCGAGCAATACTCTAGGATCGGACTCTCGGTTCAGACTAGGGTTGACTCCGAGTCCATGAATCCAGATCCACAGCAAAACGATCATATAAATAATTTATAATACAAAATAAATACTGAACCAAATCAAAAAAATCAAATCAAAAAATACGATCAAAAATATGAATACGCAACTAAGTACGTATTCCTGGAGCGGGGTGTTACATTCGTTATGCCTTATTTCAACAGAGTCTTTTCACAGGTGTTCCACCGTTGGGTGCATCAACTTCAAGAGGACCAACTGATCTTCCTGAGGGATCAGGAGTGAGGCTAGTACTTCAGCCGCAACGGACGTTGCCGAGTTGGATGTCTTGTATCATAACTTACCATCTTATCAACCTAAGCCTGTTGGTGGAGTTAAAAAGGTTGGGGAGATAGTGGCTAAGAACCAATCTCACTCCCAACTGGATCGGTAGGTGAGATGTCGGTGGTTTCTTTGACGTTGTCTATCCTGACAACCACTGGGCTGAAGGTAATTACCAGCCCTACATCTCCGACACTGGTTGTTGAGTCAGTTCTTCTTGAAATAGTCACAGCCTACTTCTATCGTGGCTAGTGTACTAGTTTCAATGAGGACTCCTAGATCACCGGTGATCCCTTGTCTTTCTCCTGCCAGTGCTTCTGTCATTTTCTCTACCATTATGACAGTGAAGCTGGTGGAAGCTTTGTCTTTAGGTACTACTCGCTCACCGGGAGTAGTTGAAGCCGCGAAAGAATTTGTGGTCGAGATGGTTGATAGCTTTTACAAAAGCCTGAAGCGATCTGTTGCTCTGATCTTGAAGGGCTCAACTTTCTCATTTTCTGCTTTAAGGTGGTCCTCTCTCGAAATATTGAAAGCATTCGAGACTTTGGAGGGGATGACCAGGCTGTTGCATTAGAGCTTCTGGTAGAGAGGCTTGAGAGGGATGTAGACGAATGGCGCCGTCTTAGCAATTCAGATTTGAACTCTTCAGTTAATAAATAACTTGAACGTCCTGCTATTCAAATGCGTGAAGCTCATCTTGCAGCACAGGAAGCAGCTAAGGTAATATTTTCAGATTTAAAATTCTTAGAGACAAGGAAAATAGAAATTGGAGATGCCATAGATGCTTCTAATAGTATTCTTCTCGACACTGAGGATAAGATTGAAAAGGCCAAAGAGATGATCAAGAGAGCCAATCTACTTCTGTCCAAGGCTGAATCGGTACGTCTTGAGGAGATCGCTCGGTTAGAGCAGCTCAAGGCCCGGAATGATGAAGTCTTGCTGCAGGAGCTAGCACAAAGGGCAACTTTAGCTGAAATTGAGGCTCGTCTATCCCAGACAGTGAACTTTAATGAGGCCGAGTTGAGATCGCAGGCATTCATCAGAGCTGCTGAGGAGAGGAAGAATAGGCTAGCCATCCTTAAAGAACGGATCAAGTCTTACGAAGCACCCTCGTAGCTTGTAATTCATGTATCCCCCCTTATTGAATTAATAAAAAGTAATTTTATTTGACTCATTTGTTGTATTTCTAACTTATTTATCTTCTGAGTTTGCAATTCTTACTTTCAAGTTATACTACAATCCTCAAAAAGAAGAAAATAATGGTATAACTAATCTAGTCAAAGGTGATGAACTGATAGAATTAGTTATAAATTGAGAAATGACTCGACTCAAATCATGTAAAGATGAGGGTAGAAAAGAGTGATCTTGACGATCTTTACTCTTTAGAGGTAAATATTAACATAACAGATTAAAAATCATCAAATTTGTTAATTGGTTATGATAAATTAAATACCACAACCTATAATAGTTTCTACTGAACTAAGACAAATGAAACCTAGGATTTGCCAATTAAAAGTGACAAACTAGCTATGAGAAATTTTGCCATTCAGGGGTGATGACCTGAACATGATGATAAAATAGAGGTGAACCTGATTTTAAGGACCCATCTATTCAGAGGTGATGAACTGGACGTGATAGACTAAGACACACTAAATTTCAGATCCGCTGCCAGAGATAGTCGTATTAACTTGGCAGCTAGTCTATCAGGGACTACGGAGATAGATTGAATCTGGACTCCTGTTGGTTTAGAGGTGGTTGACTAGACAATACCAACTAAGGGACCTCAGATTTTCAATCTGCTGTTTAGAGGTTTAATATTAACACGACAGCAAGAGCTCCTGACCTTGATAGAGGGAAGGAGAATAAAGTTATGGACTCATCTGTTCAGAGGTGGTGAACTGGACATGACAGTTGAAGTACCATAAGAGAGAGGGATCTATGCATCCGTCGGTTTAGAGGAATATGTACATTACCGATTGGGAGTTGCTAGAGTCAGAACCCTACCGTTCAGAGGTGGCAAACTGGACATAATGACAAAGGGATAGTCCCTACTAGACTAAAAGATGAGACTTGCTTATCTGTCAGTTCAGAGGTAATATGGACACAACCGATTGAGAAACCATCATACTCAAGATTTCTACCGTTCAAGGTGACAAGCTGGACATAAGGTAAAAGAAATAATCCCATTGGGAAAAATAAGGTTGATCATAAATTTCGTGGAAAATTGATATCTCCTTTGGATATTTTTTGGAAGAAATTGCAAGGTATATTATTAACGTGACACCCAAGAAAGTCCATTGGGGACTGAGAGAAAAATAATAGACTCTGAAGAGGGTCAATTAGAGACTCGCTGGGGAGCTAAGAATATGAATCTCATCATGACAAGGATGGAGTTTTAATTAGGATATTGACCAGATTCGCAAGGATGTTGGTTTTATCCACTGGGGAGTAAGTTAGAGACTTACTATCAGAGGTTTAATATTAACATAATAGGTTTGACTCGTCATTTCACTAGGAAAATGAATACCTTCTTATGTGGTCCTACCATTCCATGAATGGGAATTGGTAAGTGATTTTGAAGGCGAATCAATTGGGAACAGGTCCCTTAGGATTTTTAGCAAATCCTCCGCTGTCAACGGATTTGATATGTCTATACCAGTACCATTTGAGTTGGGCTAGCCATGCTATTTCTCTCAGCATGATGAGTTGTCGAGGACTTATGTTGGGCTTAAGAGCCAACATTTTCCTCTATCCTTAGCCGTTAGAGGCGTTGAATCATTTTGTTACTTTGAGTAACATAATGCCTCCCTTGGGTTTCACTCTGTAGGTGAATTGGGGATGAATTCTGCGAGGTCTTTATCTAAAGATCTCGTTTTCATACTAGAAAGATTTTGTAGAAGGATGCGTCACAAACCTTCTTCAATGAGTTCGGCTTGACAAGTCATTAGCTAAACTCCTTTGATCTCTTATTCGATCGGTCACCATGTTTTTAATATGAACATAAAAACAGTGGAAAGGTTCTGCAAGAGAATGCGTCACAAACCTTCTTCAATGAGTTTGGCTTGATAAGCCATCAAATAAACTCATTTGTGTTTGTCATTCGATCAGTCACCATTTGGTCGGTCACCACGTCTTCGTATGAACATGAAAACAGTGGAAAGGTTCTGCAAGAGAATGCATCACGAACCTCCTTCAATGAGTTTAGCTTGATAAGCCATCAAATAACTCATTTGTTTGGTTGGACCTTTATGGTTGGGTCGAGCTTCGATCGATTGAACAGGAGCAGGGAGGTATGCCACCATAAACCATCTGCCTGAAACTATTGCTTAGACATATTTGACTTCAAAATATGACCTATTCTTCTAAGTTGGAGATGGGTACATGTTTATATACTTAGAGAAGAGTAACAAGGCTAAAACAATTTGACACCTTGTTTCTTCTTCAATATCACCGGTGTTCGATCGGCTCGACACTAGTTGACAATGAATTAGAGAAGAGTGATAAGGCTAAAAATCAAAGTTCATAACCTTGCTTCTTCTTTGATGCAACCATTATTCGATCGGCTTGATATTGGTTTATGGCAGTATAATCCCGTTAGAGAAAGAGAGGAGCGCTCTTTTCTAAGTATCTTGGATCTGAAGGTCTGGATCAGAGGTGTAATGTTAACTTGATCATAAGAAGAATCCTATCAAGGATAATACTTATTTAAAAACCTGCCGTTGATTGGCATCATGAGCGTATCACCATCTGGGGTTATAAGGCGATATGCTCTATTTGAATAGACTTTTCTATCATGAATGGTCCTTCTCATTTGGCCTAAAATTTGTCTTTGGTTTGTGTGTCATAATCATCGGTCGTCTGTCGGCTAAAACTAAATTTCCTTTCTGGAAAACCCTTTGCTTAACCTTCTTATTGAAGGCCTTCGAGATTCGTGCTTGATACAACTCAATATGTTGTTGAGCTTGTAGTCGCTTCTCATCTTGGGCTTCGAGCTCTTGAACACGTAACCGATCATTGTCCTCCTTGTCATTCTGGTCATCAAAGCGACTCGTAATGACGGCATCTAGATTTCTAACGGTATGACTGCTTCACACCCGTATACCAGAGAGAAAGGCGTATTTCCTGTCGGGGTCCTAACTGTAGTTCGGTAGGCCCAAAAACATTCACCAAGCTTCTCATTCCAGTCTGCTTATTTGATAAAATGAATTTTTTGGGTAGCTTGATAATTATCTTGTTGAATGCTTCTAACAAAACATTAGCAGCAAGGCTATAAGCGGTTGATGCCACATTCTGAATCCAGTACTTATCACAGAATCGATAGAATACCTGGCTTACAAATTAGGGACCATTATCGTGGATAATCTGCCTAGGAACACCAAATCGATGGATGACATGGTGTTTAATAAAATTAACCATGGTGTTTGATAAAATTAACCATGTTGGAAGTTTTAACTTCAACAAGCGGTATAGCCTCTGCCCACTTGGAAAAGTAATCGGTTATTGCTAAGATAAACCGATGACCTTTTGTTGATGAGGGGCTAATAGGCCCTATGACATCGATTCCCTATGCTTCAAATGGCCACGAAACAACAGTCGGATGAAGTAGCTACAGAGGTTAATATATAAAGTCTGCATGGATTTGGCAGACTTTACACCTTTGTGCATATTTGATGGCATCAGCTATCATAATTGGCCAATAATATCCAAGCCTATACAGTCGATCTTTGAGCTTCGACATGGTTGATGAGATCCACATATACCATCGTGTGCCTCTTTAAACACTTCTTGTGCCTCTGAATTAGAAAGGAAACGGAGGAGGATATCGTCATATAAGCGATGGTAGAGTGTTTTCACTATTGGATCATAGTAGAAATGGAGAGACCTTCGTCTGATAGAAGCTGCTTTTTTACGGTCATCCGGTAATATATCATGCAAAGCATAGTCAATGAGGGAAAATCACTAATCTTTGGTTCAAACCCCGTCGAGGTGATATGGACCTCCTTGATTTTCAACACATATTTAGGACAAACAAGGTGTCGAATAGTCACTGTAAGATGATATATTGTGTTAGTCGGTAAGGCTAATGTTGCTGCTAGTGCAGCCAGAGCGTCAACCTTAGTATTTTGGATCGGGACACATGGCCAATATAAAAGCCATCAAATAAATTAGCCATTTTGATGACTGTATGATAATAAGGTACCAAATCTCTGTGGCGAACCACATATTCTCCTTTAACCTGATAAATATTCAGTTTTGAATCACTAAGCTTCGAGGTAGCGTACCCCCATTTCATGGGCAAGCTGAAGGCCAATGAGTAGAGCGTTATATTCTGCCACATTATTGGAACATGGTTCCGTCAATGAAAATGCTCTAGGAAGGGCATGGTTTTGTGGTGAGACAAATATCCCCCACACCAGCAATGATCTTACCTTTAGTGCATATTCTTGATACTCTATCAAAGAATATCTGCCATACTTCATCCTCGAAGTTATATTAGATTCGAAAACCTCATCTGGAATATTTTCATGAAGTTTTGAGCTTTCCAGAACTGATGAGCAGCCAGGAAGTCTGCAAGTGCCTGACCTTTAACTGCCATCTGAGGAACAAAGAGCATGTCGTACTGAGACAGAAGGAGGGCCCACTTAGCTAATCTTGAATTTAGTGATCCTGATTTCGTCACGACGAGACGTAAAGGATTCATTCTGAAAATGACATGTATGGTTTGGCCAACCAAGTAATGTCGCGTCTTTTGAATACCAAAGATAAGAGCTAAGCATTCCTTCTCAATGGAGTTATAACGAGATTCAGCCCCTATCAGAGTCCTGCTCAGATAATAAATAGCCTGTTGTGATCATCATCGTTCTTTTGAGCAAGCAGAGTACCGAGAGAATGGTCCATAGCTCTCACATAGAGTAGGAAAGATTTTCCTAATGTGGGAGCCACCAAAACTGGAGGCTTAGCAAGGTATCTTTTAATATCCTCGTAAGCTTCTTGACAAGTTTGATCCCATACAATTAAGACACCCTTTTTCATGAGCCAGGTGAATGGTTGACAGCGGCCTGAGAGATTTACGATGAGCCTTCTGTTACAGGCCAGTCTGCCTTGCAGACCCCTAAGCTCTTTGAGATTCTTAGATGGATGCGCGTTTTGGATAGCTTTGACTTTATCCAGGTCAAGATTGATCCCTTTTGACGTGACAATGAATCCCAAGAACTTGTCACTTGAAACCCCCAAGAAGGATTTTGTCAAATTCATTTTTAGTCGATGAGCTCGCATTATATCGAACACTGTTCTCAAGTCACGCAGATGATCATTCTTATCGCGACTTTTAATAGCAATATTATCGATATAACATTCTACCATTTTTCGGAGGTGGTCGCGGAAAATAGTACTCATTATACGCTGATAAGTTGCTCCCGCGTTCTTCAACCCGAAGGGCATCACGGTATAGCAGTATACCCCCAATGGTGTCTGGAATTAAATATGCTTCTCATTCGCTGGGTACATCTTAATTTGATTATACCCTGAAAAGCCGTCCATGAAAGATATTCTTTTGAATTCGCAGGTATTGTCAATCATCACATCGGTAATGGGCAATGGGAATTCGTTTTTAGGGCAAGCTGTATTGAGATTGCGGCAGTCAATGCAGATCCGAATTTTCTATTCTTCTTAAAAACAGGAACAATGTTAGCAATCCAATCTGGATGTTGTTCCTCCCATATGAAACCACATGCGATGAGTTTATGGACTTTAGCTTCAATAGCTTCCATAATGTTCAGGTGAAATCGTCGTTGTTGTTGCTAGGCTGGCTTGAGTCAGGCTTGATATTCAGACGATACATGACTACTTGCGGATCAAGTCCGGGCATATCTTTGTAATTTCATGCAAAGACATCGATATACTCTCTTACAAGTATAACTAATTCTTCTTTCTCTGTACGTGATAGGCTTTCACTTATAAAGATGGGTTTAGGGTGATCTTGACTACCCAAGTTAACCTGGAGCACCTTGTCTTCAATAGGTAGTTCGCGTTGTTCGAATCACTTTTTCCACTGGAAATCCAGTTGTTGAGCCCATGGTTCAACATCAATAACTTTCGCAGGCCCCAAATGACTACTTGAAGTCATGTTAACGAAGAGATTCTCAAACATCACTCCCACACTGACATCTGACTCCCACTCGGAGGAAGAGGCAAAGCGTGACGGGATCGGTTTGTTGTCTTCAGATCGAATCGATGTAGAAGGTGGAGGTGTAAATATTCCAACCCCCTGCGTGTTTTATCATAGTAATTTGCCGGTTTTCCTTTTGGCACGAAATTACGTAGAAAATCACGTCGTCCTTTTCCAAATTCAGGCCACTCCCGCCCTGTAAGCTGTATCCCATTTTTTCATCATATGCTATGCTGATCATACATAATGGAAAAAATGCGAGGGCTCTGAGTCTGAACTCGAATCTGTGACCTCAGACCTTCGTAGTTGGGCTCTACCGAATATTATTGGGGATTGACTCCTTTTGGATGGAGGGATCACGAAGACGGATCCTTTCGCACATCCCACAGATGTACCTGACATACTTGATTTATGCAAAGGCATGTGTAGAGAGCTATTAGCAACTGACTCAGACAATCTGACACTCACAGGATAATCAAAGATAACATTATCATTAATCACCCATTCATCATCATCCTCAGAGGGATTATTACATTAATGATTACTGAAACATGCTATAATTGGTTCACCGACCAAAGTAGCTGGCATGTCTCCTTCAGACTCAGAATCTGCCTCATTGCCACTGTCGTCGTTGTCAGGCAATGGTTCTTTTGATATTTTACCGATTTATTGATATAGGAGGGCATCAGTAAAGTAGTTTTCCACCCCTTTGAACGGTTGTTTCTCTGCGAACACCATTTGTACCGTTGTATCATCCTCCACATATTTGAAGTATTGGTGCAGAGTAGAGGGAACAATCCACTTAGCCTAGATCCAATGTCGTCCTGACAATAAGTAATATGAAGTGTCAGCTTCAATGACATAATACGTCACTACTGATTTCAGATTCCCGATTCGGTAACAGAGTCGAATCTTTCCAAGTGGGTGACTACTCCCTGTGTTAAAACCGTATATCATCGTAGTGGTTGCGGATAACCGATATAGCGGTATGCCAAGGAAGTAGAGGAGCCTTTTGGGGATAATGCTGAGTGCAGACCCTGAATCAACCTGTACCCTTTCGATGCATGTCAAACCGATGTATCCAGTATAGTACAAAGGTGAGCGTATTTATTATCCTTGAGGAGCATATCCTCAGCTATGAAAGTAATAGCAGGTACCTTCAACTGGATATGATGATATTCAGAACATGAGGGTTGAGTGTCATCCCTATGGGCTCTGGCATAGAAATGATTCTGAATTAGCCAGTGCATCCCTGAGTGCTTCTCTTGTCTCCTTCGAGAGACGAAGCAGCTCGTGTATGGTGATACGAGCTGGGATCTTAGCTAGCTGGGCCAATATGTCAAAGTGAAAAGGGATATTAAGTCCTGGGCCTGAAGGTTTCTTTAGGATACGGTCAAACTGGACTTCTTTCTGCTTCTCTTTTCTCAAGGTCGGGATCAGAGCTGGTATGGGTACTTGTACCGATGTCGTCTGCTGTTCTGTCTCGTCAGTAATTTGCTCATACTATTTTAAGTATGATTTTCTAGATCGAGTACCGTCGGCTGAGGTACATCGGCCTGTGTTGTGCAAGTATGCCTCTTACTTTCAGAATCACTAAGAGAAGCTGTTGTCACATTATCGTCATCTGGCAGGACAGAGATAACGTTGCAAGATTTGTCCTTCGACTTGGACTTCTTCGAATCCCATTGTTTGTCTTGGGCAAGATCTGGATGTATCAATATGATTTTTCCTGTTTTTAATGTCAAGGAAATGAGACCCTTAGTCTCCTGATATTTAGCTGAAGGATCATTTATTTTTAGTTGTCCTTCAGGGATTGGAAAAGACCCATCAGGAACTGTGACTTTTGGGATCTTGCCAAACTCGTGGGTCACCATGTTTGCAGTGACTTTCTTTTGTTCTGACTTTAGCGTTAGAATCCTGGCATCGACCAAAGCCTCAATTTTGTCCTTTAGGACAAAGCACTTGTTAGTAGGATGATGAACCATCCTACGGCACAGATAATAATTGGGATCGTTGGTGCGTCCCACTTCATTAGGGTGTCGAGCCTCTGACAGTTTCAATTTATTCTCTTTGTGGAGTAAATGAAATATTGTGACCACCTGCTTATCTTTGATGGAGTATTGTTTTGGAGGAAACTTAAACTCCTGATTATTGACGCCGCTCTTCTTGATCTTAGGAGGAACGTCCCCTGACAATTCGACGGACGAGGCCTCTTTCCCTTTGACTTGGGAAGATTGTGCCATGTCGTCACGCCCCTTATTATTCATACCCTATTTGCCTTTAGGGGTAGATGGTTCAAACTTTTTAGCCGACTTTTTAGCTATTTCAGCTTTCTCGAAGAATTCCTTCAATTTATGGGCTTTGACAGCTCTCATACGAATCTCTACTTGGTCCAGGAAGTTATACCTACATGTCTACAAGAGAATGGGCAATGGCACCCCTATTGAGCACGTCAGAGATGAATTTCTGAATGGCTTAATGTAGTCACAGACAGATTCTCCTTTCCTCTGTACAGTGGAGAGGAGTTTATCCATGGTTACCTCGGTGTCATCCTCGTAAAAATGAGAAAAAAATCGAGTTTCTAAGTCGATCCAAGAATTGACAGAGCCTGGAGGAAGGCTTCAGAACCAGTCAAATGCTACCCCCTTCAAGGTACCAATAAATAGTCTAGTCATGATAGCATCATTACCTACTACATTACCGATCTGCGATCGGAAGTAGTAAATGTGCTGATTTGGTGAGTTCTTGCCATTATATGAGTGCAGCGTTGGTAGCTGGAACTTTGGAGGATATGGGACTGAATCCCATTTCAAGGGATAAGGACGGACCGCCCCTACTTTCTTAAGTTCATCCCCTTGGGTTAGGGATGTGATCTGAGCTTGGATGCCTTTAAGAACTTTAGCATTCATAGAAGAACTCTCCTTTGACTTCTCAGTCTTAGGTTGCTCTTCATCATTATATTCTTCCTCATTATGATTACTTCCGGTATCATTGTTATTTCGGCTAGTGAGGAGTTGAGCAAGCATCTGTGAATGTTGTCCAAGGCTTCTTGTTGGGTCTTGGAGGTTTGCTCCTGAGTTTACAACCGTCGACAGAGGTCATCATTATCGTTATCAGCCATATGCACCGACGCTCTATGCGTTCATTTCGAGCTGACTGTTGCTGAAGAGGCATACCCACTATCTTTCCCATCATCATCAGATCATTGGAATAAACTTCTCAATGGTTCTGGTGATGTTACTCCAGTCGAGGAGGATGGCTGCTCATAATTGTAGGGTATTGCTACCCGAGAACTTGTGCTTCAGAACACACCTTCTTCGTCTACCAAGACTTGGCATAAGTCAGGGCTATCGTCTGGGTCTAGAGAACTAAAGGAAGGGGAGTTAGCACCACGCAGCGCTCGTCTGCCCCTATGCGGTTCACGTCCCCTTCGGATCATGTTGACGAATGCAAAGGGCAGATCTTGTAGATTTCGCGATATGCTCCTTTCGTGATGCTTCACAGGAGCTCGCACCGATAGTCGATTAAAAACTGACTGTCGGCTTGGAAGGGTGGCAGGCATTGGTCCTAGTCAGCAATGGACTGAATGAACCTTCACCAACTGACATCTCACTTGTTCACAACAAGAGGGAGAAGTCTAGAGTAGTTCTAACTTGTGCTTGTTCGTCAAGAAACTCTCGTAGATCAGTGTTAACTGAACTTAAATGATCCAGTGCAGAGACTTGAGCGGATCGTTCATTGATATGTACAGGTGATTTTGAAATCACCTTTTTGCTTATAGTTCCATTTGCAGGGGTGGACTTAGCACTAGAAGGCTTTGGAAGCGAAGCACCGGACGAGGTCTCATTCTTTGCATTACCGCAAATGCGGTTAGCACGACATAGTGCTTTATTTCTAGCTTCGCGGCTGAGAACTCTGGTAGCACCCTTAGGCGCTGAAGCTGCATAAGCACTGTTATGAACACCCAGGGATGATCCCGTAACTTCTCTCTGAAGAGCAGACTTCACGCTGGAGGATTTTGAGAGCGAAGCACGCTGTGGTACTTTGTTCGCAGCCTTGTTGCAAAAGTGGCTAGCACTATGGAGTGCTTCAGGTCCAGTCTTGTGGCTGAAAACTTCGCTCGTACCCAAAGGTACTGGCACTAAGTTAGCCAAGCAATTGGTAACTTCGCTCGTGCGAATGAAGTTGGCGCCAGGAGTCACTGCTCCTAGATTAGGCGAAGGTAGAGTTACCAATTTAGCCTCGCAGCTAATAGCCTTGGCGAAGCTGCCAAACCGGATAGGCAGTTTGCCTTTGTCTTCTCGTAATAGGCAAAGTTGTGGTGAAGCTTCGCCTGAAGCATCACACGGAGCTTTCTGCCTTGGCCTCCACATCTGCTTGGAAAGCGAAGATTTAGGTTCACAGGGAACCTGATTAGCCTTACTTAAGGCACCTGTAGCCGCAGTGGAGGCTGAGAGGAGTTGGGACGAGGTTCGTCTAGTTACCTGCCCGGCTACGGCTGGCTTCTACTCGGATTGGCCACCGAGATCTTTCTGTGCTTCCGAATGCGGAGCACTGGACTACTCTCAGAGAGCAATTCTTCAAATTTTTCTTTGTCGAAATGATTGACCAAGTTTTCAAAAATGACAAGCTCATGACTCTAATCGTTGCATTGTGACACTGTCTCCTTGTTGCGCCAGAAGACGGATTTCCCAACGGAGTCGTCATCTTGTTTTTCATCGAAAAAATTGAGGTTCATGGGAAAACTTACAAAAAGGGTAGAGGAGCGAAATTACAAGTATTTCTTTAAAAAAAGAAAATTACAAGTAGATCTCATCTGAGATTTTTGAAAAAATGTGCCGTTAGGAATCTGATCAGGGCGTGATCACTTTATCCCTTTGATGATGCAATCGATCAAGTGATCAAGACTGCCTCCTAATAAGACTCCCTTCTCGCTTGGTTCGGGGAATCAGAGAACAGAAGATCAGTAGAGCCCTTATTAGGAATTCTACCCTTTTCAAGCCAATCTCCTCTCTATCCGTTTGTCCACCTCTGTGTCTGTCGTTGAATCAGTCAGGAACCTATTTATAGCCAAAGGTGGGGAGTAACCACCCCCCTAAATTCAGCAAGGCTGAATCAGCCATTAGCTTCACGCGAGGGTCACAAATGACCTTGCCGCGAAGCTCTTTGCGAGCTTCTGGCGAAGTTAGAGGGTTCGTGCGAACGTCCTCATGCCATTATGGCTTAGTTTCTCCACTTAATGTAGGACGAAGTGGGCTGGTGTAACCTCCCACTTAAAGCGTTAATCCCACTAAATTAGTGGGGTTCACCCATTAATCCCTCGTGGGATTTTGAAACGGTCAATTTGATGACCTCGCAAAGCCCACTACGGAGCTAGATCATGTGGAGCTAGCTCATAGCTTCAGGCGAAGTTACTTTTGGAGCCTCGTGTGAAGCTAAGACTCAGCTCATAACAGTGCTATGACTTAGCAAGGGATAAAGCCTCTGGCGCGAAGCTCTTGGATCAGCCTACGGCGAGGCTAAATGGGAAGCTTCATGCGAAACTAATAGTTTATCTTCAAAGTGAGGCTACCAGGCTTAGGCGAAACTTTTAATTTCATACGGAGCGACAAAGCTTATCTTGGGGTTATGTCAGGCTAAATATTGAGCTAGTTTAGCGTCTTAGGCCAGCTTGGTCTCTCTAGAGGCAACTTTGACTTACTATCTCCTTTACTGGATTAGTAATGTCTATGTAGCTGCCTCACCTCTGGTCATCAGCTTGTCTTTGACTTATCTTTTGTAGACGTCGATAAGTTAGACGTCATTCAGACGGTTGAAGATGAATGCGGGAGTCTTGTCTTTTTCGAGTGTCAACAATAAATACTATTAAATTAAATCTACTATTGAAAATTAAATTGTATTAATAAATTTGAGATAAAATATTAATAATTTTAATATTTTATTTATAAATAATATTAATAAAATATTAGTATAATTAGTAAATTATTACTGAAATATTAACTAAATAAATAATTATAAATTTTTAAGAAAATCTAAAGAACAATAATAAAATTTTAAGAATAATAATAAAAAATAAATATTAAAAAACTTAAGAAAAATAATAAAATATAGTTGTAATATTATAATATTATAAAATATTTTAAAATTATTATAATATTAAATTTTATTATAATATTATTATAATATTATAAAAATATAAAATTAACAAAGTAAAATATAATTATATTTTAATAATAAATTATTATTATTATAATGAATTATTATTACAATATTAATATAATAAAATATCAATATAATAATAAAGTATATTATAATATTAATAAAGTAATTTTTTATTTTAAAAATAAATAAATTAAATATATAGAAATTTTATATTAAAGCATAATATTGTTATATTAGTAAAATATTAAATCTAAATAAAATATAAAAAATTGGTATAAATATTAATTAAATAATAATGTATTAAATAAAATATAAATTAAGATAATTAAATATTAAATATTAAAACAATATTAAATTAATAAAAAACTAAAGATTAAAAATATAAAGTAATAAAATAATTAAATAAGCAATTAAATACAATTAAAAATATTTAAAAATATTGAATATTTAATAATATTAAATTATATATTGATTATCAAGTAACTATTTTTTACTGCAAGTGTACTACAAGTGGATTTAGATGACCACAAAATTAACTGTAGCAGCTGCAAGAGAGAAAATGTGAGTGTAAAAGTAAAATTTATATGATCACAAAATTAACTGAAGCAATTGCAAGTGAGAAAATGAGAGTTGCATTTTGCAAGTTGTTTTTCAGCAAAACAAACAGGGAAAAATAAAAATGAGATTTTACAACTTACGACCACTTGCGGCGAAACAAACAGGCCCAGAGTATATATATACTGGACCATCCATCAGAAGGAAGAAAAAATAAAGGAAGAGAATGTAAATAGAGTATCTACTGAGTTCACGTAACATCTCGAAAATAATGAATTCTTTCCCTCTTCCCTGTGATTTTCCCAAATTAGGTTTTCACGAAAAAATCCTATCTCCTAGCTTCCTTTTGTATGCGAATCTCTTTGTTGTTAGGATTTTGCCTTGTTTCATGAAGAGATGATGGTCCAAGAAAATTCAATTGAGCTGAAGAAGACGATGGCTTGAAGCAGAAGAAGCAAATCAAGGTGAAACAGTTTTCTTTTCAGGGGATTAAGATTTTCTTATTCTGGTAGTATACGAATTGGATTAAATTCCTATTCAATGAAGATTTGTTTTTAAATATTAAAGGGTTTAGAATCCTTCTAGATCAAGGAGATCAATTCCTAAAAGGATTGATCAAGATTCTTCAACATCCAAAGGCCAAGATCATCTCATAATTCAAATAGGAGTTGTATTGTAAAATTCTTTAAATAAAAGTTGTAACCAAGCATTGTAGTTACCTCAAACAAGCTGATCTCAAGGAGAGAAAAAAGGTGGAGAACATTGAGGAGATCAGAAGGAAGCCAAGCAAAGAGAAGAGTAAGGTGAAGGTGCAAAGAGATAAGGTAATACTCTTGTAATCTAAGGCAGAATACTCTTGTTGCATCAAGAGAAAGGTTAGATCTCCTTGTACCAAGTTATTAATAAAACTCTCTCAAGTTCTCTCCCCGTGGATGTAAGCCAAGTTTGGGTCGAACCACGTTAAATCTTGTGTACTTTCTTTTTTACTCTTTTGTCTAGGTATTGCTAGCTTGCTTTATAATAGTTTTCTTTTATAAGTGCCTATCATATTACGCAGTTCCACAAACATTGATCTTGGGAGTAATAATTGGTATCGTAGAATATCAATTTCGTCACAACAATTGGTATCAGAGTTAAAGGTTGAGAAGGGTGACATATCGAAGATAGGAAGTTCTATGACAAACTTCGAAATCAAGAAGTTCAATAGCAAAGAAAACTTCAGCTTATGGAAAAAAAGGATGAAGGCGTTGCTGGTACAATAGGGTCTTCACAAGACCTTGCAGGGTAAGAAGCAAAACCTGCAGGTATGTCAAACGAAAATTGGGAGGAGATGGATATAAAGGCGGCAAGTATGATCCAACTATGTCTCGCAGACAAGGTAGTGTACAACGTGATGGATAAAGAAATGGCTACGGATTGTAGTCAAGGTTAGAGATGTTGTATATGACGAAAAGCCTCTCCAATAAGCTGTAACTCAAGAAACAACTATATGGGCTACACATGAACGAAGAGACAGCGGTGTTGGATCATCTAAACTTCTTCAACGTGGTCATCAGCAAGCTTCTAGCTATTGATTGTCGATATTGACGAGAAGGACAAGACGTAGATAATTCTCAGTTCTCTTTCAGAGTCATATGTCACCACCATGCTCTGCGGTAAAGAAACTCTCATCTTGAAGGAGGTCATGTCAACTCTCTTATCTAATGAGATTAGGAAAAGGCCAAATCAAGAGGAGCAAATAGGATCGAGTTTGGTGGTCACGGGAAGGAAAGAAAAGTCTAGGCTCGTCAAAGGCATGCCACTTTTGTCACAGAGAAGGTCATTGAAAGAATGACTGCAAGTATCGACAAGAGTGGTTGAAGAAAAAGGCGCAAGCTGCGGCGGCAGGTGTAGCATTGAGCGATTTAGAGGAAACCAAAGTAATAATGGCTTCCAACGAAGATAACACTTCTTAAGATAAAGATTGGATATTTGATTCAGGTAGTACGGTTCATGTATGTTCCCAAAAGGAGTTGTTTAACTCCTTAGTTGCAAAGGAAGAATGGATTGTCAAGATGGTAGATGGCTCGGCTTGCGAGATCATTGGCACTGGGACAGTCAATGTTATAGAAAGAGATGAGATGGTGCATTCTCTGGAGGCGGTCCGGTATATCCCGGAGGCACGCTACAATCTCATATTCATAAGGGTGCTCGATGCAGAAGGATGCTGGATCTAAGTGCAACAAGACGTCGTCACAGTTAGCCAAGGAGACAGAGTAATCATTAAAGGAGAGAAGTGTGGAAGGTTATACAAGCTGAAGGAAGAAAACTCAGTTCGAGGTGCAGTTTCAAGGATAAGCTTGGAAAGGAGTTCATCGCGAGGTGCAACTTCAAGGAAGACTACAACGGGACGTGAATCGGGTCAAACTGCTTCAGGAAGGAGAAAGGGTACATTCAAGTAAGGCCCGAGATGGCCTAAGCCATGGCAGTAAATTAGCCAAAGGCCCTGAGGAGAGGGGGCAAGAATTAAAGGCTTCACAGCACGGTTACAAACAAGAAAAGCATCAATGTATTAATCTGAATCTCATATAGTTTTACTAAAGGCTTGAAAAGCAAGTCACAGTGGAGATTGTTAGGATTTTGCCTTATTTTCAAGAGGAGATAATGGTCTAAGAAAATCCAATTGAGTTGGAGAAGACGATGGCATGAAGCAGAAGAAGCAAATCAAGGTGAAGCAGTTTTCTTTTCAAGCGATTGCGAGTTTCTTTATTCTAGTAGGATACGAATTGGATTAATTCTTATTCAATGAAGGTTTGTTTCTAAAGATTAAAGGGTCTAGAATCCTTCTAGATCAATTCCTAAAAGGATTGATCTAGATTCTTCAACTATCCAAAGGCCAAGATCATCTCATAGTCTAAATAGGAGTTGTATTATAAAATCTTATGAATAAAGATTGTAATCAAGCATTGTAATTGCCTCAAACAAGCTAATCTCTAGGAGAAACAAAGGTGGAGAACACCAAGAAGATCAGAAGGAAGCCAAGTAAAGAGAGGAGCAAGATGAAAGTGCATAGAGATAAAATAATACTCTTGTAATTTAAGGCATAGATTCAAGGGGAAGGTGAATACTTTTGTTGCATCAAGACGAAGGTTAAATATCTATGTATCAAGTTATTAATAAAGCTCTCTCAAGTTCTTTTCTCGTAGATGTAGGCCAAGTTTAGGCCGAACCGTATTAAATCCTCGTGTGCTTTCTTTTTTACTCTTTTGTCTAGGTATGACTTGTTTGCTTTACAATAGTTTTCTTTTGTGAGCACTGATCATATTGCCAAGTTCCGCAAATATCGATCTTGTGAGTAACAATTGGTATCGCAGAATGTCAATTTCATCAGAATAACTTTTATTCCCCATGGTACAAAATCGATCGCTCATCAATTGTGTTAAAAAATCTGCACACATTTTGGTGCTTTCATTGAGATTCAAACTCAAGATCTCTCTCTCTCTCTCTCTCTCTCTCTCTCTCTCTCTCCATAACCTTCCTCAAAGATCCTCATCTAAAGCAATGATGCAGCTTCTAATGACAAGGCCGTCATAACCGCTGGGGGCAAGGCCTCCTTACCCACCAGCAATCAACTGTTTACTAAGAACACTAGCTCACTTCACCACAAGAACCTTCCGCTAGTGCCAGCCATCTCAGCAACAAGAAGACCAGCTCTTCCATATGCTCTACGAGATAAAAGAGCAAATGAAGGAACAACAACTGCAATTCAATTGAGAGCGAGATCAGATGGTGCTCGATCGTGCAAACATCCTCCGTGAAAATGAGGAGCTAAAACTACTAAACCAACAGCCCCAGACCCAACTTAAGGCCCTCAGAACAGCTCAATACAAGTAGGGGACAACCCTGAGAGCAACGAATCCCTGAATCTCCATGCCCTCGACGAGCTGATTTAGAAACAAATCATGGAGGACAAGCTGCCTCAACACCTAATCCCAACTACTTACATCCATGGCTCTCATTTCTTCGAAGATATTCAGGGGTGTGAATTTTTGAAGATATTCTCGACTCCCACCTCCGACAAATATTTCAGAGCGAGCGACGCAATTCAGTACATTAGCCATTTTTGAGACAAAATGGTGATCTACTCCCACAACTATCCGATCATATGCCTCACCTTTCCATCCAACCTGAAGCATGCGACACCAGATTGGTTCTACTCCTAGCCCCCCGCTCTCTCTACAACTTATCGGAGGTCACTGAGATCTTTATCGCACAATATACCTCTCACCAGAAAGCCAAGAGAAATAACTATCACCTTCTTTCTGTCAAGACGAGGCCAGAGGATAGCCTCAAATCACACATCAACTTCTTCCAAGGCCACCTAGGCAAAATCTCTAACTACGGTGAGGTTTTCGCATTCGCATTCATCAGCGCATTGTAGGTCGCGCACCCACTGTACAAGCATTATCTGAAGCACAACATCACCAAGATGAGCGAGGTCCTTTCCCTGGCTCAACCTTTCATCCAGTTAGAAGAGGCGATAAAGGCTTCCTCGAAACCGAGCGATGGCGGAGGAAAGTCAAAGTCCACTCATAAAACTCCCAACCACGCCTAAGATCGGCACCGTCAATAGCCTCCTTACAAGAAGCAGGTGTTCGCTATCCTCCCATCGGCTCCACTCTGAAGCTACAAATCGATAGAATATCTCACTCTATTGAAGCTCCTGATTAATGAAATCTTCAACACCTTCAAAGATCAGCGATGGGTTAGATACCTGAAATCGGTTGAGCACATTCTCTTGCTTCAAGGTCGAAGGAATACTACTCCTACTATGAATGTGAATGGCACCAAACCATCCATTGTTAGGCCCTCCTAAGGTACTTGAAAGAGCTCATCCAACAAGGCCTCCTCAAAGGGTACGTCCTCACTCTCGAGGCAATTTCCAGACAGCTGAACATACAACCTCCTGGGGAATAAACCTGATCACCTAGTATAAGACGATCGATGACTATCTAAATTCTATTCCATACCGAGTGTACTTTCTTTCAATCTTAGCCTTATGTATTGCATTGTTTGAATAAATATTATTCCATGTTCCTCACCTTTTGCAGTACATCCATCCATCCACATAACCCACTGATAAGATTTTTCCCACTCAGAGGCGGTAGATAGAACCTGTAACACCCCTTCCTAAGGATAGGTAGCCAGATGTGTGTCCTGATTTTTTCATCGTATTTTCTATTTTCTCCCTATATTTATTTTTACTTAGTGATTAGTTATGTGATTGTTTGGAACTGGACCCGGATATTTGGACTTAGAGTCAGTCCGAACCCGAGACCCGATCCAATGTATTGCTTGATTTGATCTTTTTGATAGTTTAATTTGACCAGTTTTAGTTTCTAATACTATTTCCAATATTTTATATTTTTCATGATTTTCTGAAATTTTTCTAAATTATTTTGCAAAATCTTCAAAACTAGTATCGGTCGGTACCGCTGGCTGATTTAGAAAATTTAGCTTATAAATGGAGTTGAATTTTTGAGATCTACTTTCCCATTATCTCTTAAAATTATATTTTCTACTTTAGAGTATTTTGGTAATTTTTTTGAATTTATCAAAATTCGACCGCATTTGGTGTCGACCAGTATCACCGATCGATTCCAAGATTTTTAATTTAAAAAAGGATTGAATTTCTTGAATTCAATGTCATCATGACTCTCAGTATAATATTTATAATTTTTAAAAATTTTGGAGACCTTTCTGGATTACTAAAAAATTTTCCTTATTATAATAATATATTTATATTAGTGTTTACTTTATTTTCTTTCTTTCTTTTTTTTTTTTTCTTTCTTTGACTTTTTCCCTGGTACCCAATGTGGGATGACCGTCCCTCTCACCTCCATCATACCCTAATCGCATCCATCGCCATCTCAATCTCTCTCTTTCACACTCTCTCTTTCCTTTCTTCTTCTTCTTTCTCCTCTCCAACCTCTCCCCCACTCCACCACCGGTGACCCCATGGCCGGCGAGCCACCTGGACGGCGCCCCCACTGGCTAGCGGTGGCCAACTCTAGCCATCTCCACTCCCATCTCCTCCTACACCTCCTCCAACTCTGACTTCATCAGCATCTTCTGCCTCAAACACAACCACCACATCACCACCATCATCTTCCTTCTCCAAATACACCCATCTCCATTCTCCATATCCTTTATCACCTCTATCAATTACCACCCTCTCCCTCATCTAACCCTAGCATACCATAATCACCTCCAAGCTAGCTCCGACCATCGCTCCAGTGACAACTCCTACGATAACTCTGGCGATCTCTTTACCACCATCTCCATCTTCATCAACAACAATACCACCACCAATCACCTCCTATTCTTCAACCAAGATCACCACCATCACCCCATCGCCACCACTTCCTCTACCACCAGCCACCAAGCACCACCTCCACTTTCTCTTCTTCTCCACCAAGATCCACCACAACTACCACCACTCCACCATTTCCATCTCCAAACAACCCCCACAAAATCCATCTCCATCACTAACTCTACCACCTAAATCTTCAACCCCAACACCCATTTTCTCCTCCCACTCCTCTCCATGGCCAGCGGCGGCTAACCCATGGCCAGCGGTGGCCGGGGGCCACATCGCCGTGGGCCTTCCCCTCTTCTGTCCCTCTTTTGTTTCTCTCTCCACTCTCTATCCTCTCCCCTCTCTCTTGATTTCTCTCTCCTCTCTCTTTCTCTCTCTAAATATTTAAATATATTTTTTAATATATATATTATATTATAAATGGTATTTGGTCGCATATTCGCGTGAATTATTAGAGTTTCTGAAATTTCAGGTGTACTCAGATTTTTTAGGCCAGTGTTCTCGCCTTTTGGGGAATTTGTGTAATTGTATTTCTCCCGTATTGTATTTGAATTTCTGTCATAGTGTATATGTATACATGTATGTGGCCAAGTGCTTAGGACTGTATTTGTACTGTATTTTATGAACAAATGCATGTAATAGTGTAGACGATATTGTATTTGTGGGGTTAACAGTGGTGCAGGTTGCAGGAGAAGATCTCGGGACAAACGTCCCCTCCGGGGTGCGTTGTCCCGAGAGACCACTTCCCGGGTTACCCAATGGGTACCATTCCCTGCACCCTTATGGTTTCATTGTAGCTTTTGGCGGAATGGTTTCGCCTACTCTGCCCTAGGCCTGAACTATCCAATAGACTTTGGTCTTATACCTTCGGGTTTCGTGGTAGCCCCGTCGAGAGGTTGACCGATCTACAGTTCTTCCGTTATTATTTCTCCTATTTATATGTATGTTTGTGTGGTTCTGATATCTTTTGTTGGTACCTCCTCGGCCTTCTGGCCCCATTAGCCCTTTTGGGCTCTCACCTACTTCCTCGAAAGAGGAGTGTGCTTAGACCTTATGGTCTCTCTTATGTCCACTCCCCTAAAGAGGGTGCGCTTAGATTCTTTGGGTCTCTTGACTCCACCTGTTTGGCGTGTTTAGCGCTCAACGCTTTATCACTAGACTCGCCTAAGCAGAACTGTCAGATTTCAAACTCATATTTTAAGCTGAGTCATCTCGGTAGTTCCGCCAAGCGTTTTAGTGATTAAACGTTGTTCACTGTCCTCGCCTCAGCCTTGCTCTACTCTATTTGCTGCACATAGCTGTAATGCTGCTTTTATATTATTTTAATATGGTTGTGAAGAGTTTAAAATATTTAATTATATTATTTTTCGTATCATATCACCTGACCTGCTGATTGCCTAACACATGGTGTTGTGATCCTGTATTCAATTTATCTCGTATTTGGCGTGTGCTGCATACTTCACTGACATATCAACACCTGACTCATGATTATCACTTTACGAAGACTTGACACCTACCATCATGTTATACATCCAGAGATCATGACTCCTATATTACATCACCTAACACTCTTGTACCTGAACCCAGAGGAATGGCGTGTGGAGCTAAGTGCCACACGGAGTAAAGTGCCACACCATACACGTGGTAGGGGCCACCTCTTGGTATCTGTGGAGGCCACCTCTAGGTATCCACATTGTGTCCTCATTGCACCTATTTCCCGAAATGTATAAGGTGTGGAGCTAAGTTCCACTGGAGCAAAGGACCACACCACATACGTGATGGGGGCCACATCTTAGTATCTGTAGGCGAAACCTCTAGGTATCCACAACTGCGTCGGTGATTCCCAGCCCTCCTGATGTAGCACTTATCACGAATAATAATAATAATAATAATAATAATAATATGAACGTGAGATTTATGGTCTCTCCTTCATTCGGATACTGGTATTCACATATCAGATCCAAATGAGTTCTACTAGAGTACAAGTTCTAGTATAGACTACCAATGGTGTGAGACATTGGTAGGGAGATGATTGAAATATCAGACGGTACTGATGATTATTATTGAATAACTTAAAATAAAACACTTTAATATTCTCTTGTTATACTGTTATTCAATTATGTGGTATGACCTGAGCTGACACACTGCTTTATTATATATTTGATTTCTGAGTTACTTCACTGGATTGTCTATCCTCTATTTTATCAGCTTGTACTTGCATGTTCTAGCACACAACACCTGACCCTGTCCTAGATATAACTTAATTATCAAATAATAAAAAACTAAGTAGCAGGTGTTATTGAATACTTCCTCATCCGAATAATGGTATCCATATATCAGAATTCGGATCTACTGGAATGCGGACCCGGTATAAACTACCGATGGTATGGGACACTAGAAGGAAATTACTATAATGACAGAGGACGCTGATGGTTGTTATTGTATGATTAAGATATCATATCATTTCCTGTATTTTCTTTCTGTGACACAGTTTTATACCGGACAAACTTATTCTGTTACTTTAGGGCGACTTGAGTGTAAGAACTTAGGCAATGGTGACATGAGGTATATGATATATATATATATATATAAAGGTTTTCTTATTTGGATTATCTCCTCGATTTATCAGTCCCATGAGTCCAAAATCTAAGCATATACAACTAATTTTGTCCACACCTGTGTTTGACACATTACTTGATATCTCATTTTATGCATGTGTGTGTTTATACTCACGCCAGGTTTTCGATATGTGTTTTCTCTATTCGGATTTTATCATTCGACACATGTTCACTGGATTCCGGATTTCCAAATGATTCCTGATTTCCTTCATGTTAATGCTTGTACTTGTATGTCTAAATCACATTACTTGACCTGTACACCTGTGTCTGTCTGTACACGCCACTTGACACTTGTCTCGTCACTCGTTAGGTTGTTTCTAATAACCATGGACCTACATATCTAGATTTTAGAGCTTGGAGCGTGAGGATTCTTCCGGTTGCTGATCAGAAATGCGCAGTAAAAGCGTGGATCATTGGCAGACCATCCGAAGCCATTTTCTATCAGCCTTCCCCCGCTCAGCTCTTTAGTTTTCCTATTATAGCTCGGAGCACCCTTTCATACTACTCATCCTTGTATATCTCATTGTATTTCATATTTCACGCCTCTTAATGATATAATATTCATGTAATATTAGATCATATTTTGTGATAACTTTGTAATTGTACTATAATTGTTGAAATATATATAACCACCAAGCTATCCACTCTGATTCCTGCTTGTACTGATGCTTAGCATATATATGTGAGGGTATATCTGCCTTGTGTATATACATCGCAGTAACATCTCCGTACCCGCAGGATCGGGACGTTACAGGATAGTATTAGAGCCTCGGCTCTCACCTCCTCAGTACAACTAGTCGACAAATTAATATTAAAAAAATTTGCAACTGGAACGCTTGAATCATTGTTATACAATCTAACACAAGTACGAAATTATCCATTCCCTCTTGGTCGTCCTTCCTTTGGTTCCTGAATCCCTTTCATCCTTTTCTATTTCCAGTTCTTGGCGTCTTTATGCCAACATAAGATATGAATAGATAGGGAATGTAGCGGCAGGTAAATTGTGGTTCACTCTCACCCTGTTCTGGCATTTTTCTGATCTCGGTGTATCGCAAATCTTTATATCAGAAGTTTTATGAAGCTCGGGTTTCTCCTAAATTTAATCTGCGGTCAGATTATCATTCAGAAGGCAGCATTCATGATTCTCTACGATTATTCTAATTTCTTGATTATGCCTTTCAGAGTAATCAGCGTTCAGTATTCAAAACTCGTTATTATCGGTTTTCTTTAATTATGATCAGTCTTATCAGGGTTTTTTTATTTTTGATATTTTGGTCTACTCTGAGAGTAATGGTAAGTATGCAGTACCTCAAAGACTTTTACTACAGACTCTTCGTCCAGGACAGCTTCGTGCCATGCAAGATTTTATATTATATTATGGATTTTAGCACTATGGATTTCTACGAATTTTTGTGAATTTTTTCAGTTTTGTCTTGCAGTACGAAAGGGGCATTATTGATTATCTCACTGAGTCAGCTTATTTCATATTATTCAAAATGCGTCGGTCTACTGAAATTCTGGCAGAATTCTCTTATTAACTGTATCAGATCAATATTCATATAGCATCGTCTGAAGCTTCATGATTGTACACGTTTATTGCATATATATTATTATATTCTTACATCTAACCTGTAATAAATCCTGCAATTCCTTGTCTTAATGTCTTATTTTGCATATTTGTCTTAATAAAGGGAAAAACATAAGATCAAATAAAATCTAGTTAAATTCTTAATTAATTGAATTTATTTGGTTAACTGAAGATAATACCAAATAAAGGTTAGTTAAATCAGATTTATATGGATCTATTTGGTTTCATGAAGATAAAAGAGGATATTGTCAAATCCAGAGGCAAATCTTATCAGAAAACATTGGATAACAGAGAGAGGATATTCTCAAATCTATTCTAACTAAATCGGATTTATTTGGATTTATTATCCTTATTTGAGAAATCAGCAAAGATAATCTCAAATCTAGAAGTCCAAAGATAAATTTATCAATATACAAAGGGATAACATGGATAAAGATATTGGCGTTGGGCAAATGATTCCTCTAAATAAGAGTTTGAGGTGCACAATGCAATCTTGTTGTGAGAGTATAGATCGACAATATAAGAATGAATAGAGAGTAAGAAAGTAAACCAATCGCAAACATAGAGATTTGTTTCGAGATTCGAGCACCCAGCTCTACGTCCCCGCCTTCACCCAGAAGGATTTACAATCCACTAGAATATCCACAAAGGATTACAATCACTAGAGAGTACCCAACTCCTCAATCACACTCCTCTAGCTCAGAGGTAGTGTAGCCACAAGTACAATAATCACTTGGTAATCAAAAGACCACAAACTACTCTTTCTCACTAACAAAAGGATCCTAATGATAGGATAGATGTAATAGCTCAAGTTGTGAGAAAAACTAAGGAGTTTAGAAGATGAAATCTCAAAGAAAATTCTTAGGAAAATACTAGATGTATATCAAGAACATAAACCAAAAACCCAATTCACAAAAGACTCTTTTTGTTTGAATTTTCAACCCTTGAAAACACAAATCAAAACTTTTAGCCAAAAACTTCTTTTGAATTTGCTGCAAAACACTTAGAAAGATTGGAAGAGAAGCTCTCAAAATTGTTGTCCAAAACAGCCAAGAGAAAATCCTATTTATAGGCTTTTAAAAAATATATCCGTTGGCAGCAAATATGGTCAGTTTTGACCTTCCGGTCGACTGGCCAATGGTCGAAATATGACCTTGCCAACCACCGGTCGACCGCCCGGTCGACCAGTCCAAGCCTTCGGTCGACTGCCCGGTCGACCGCCCTTACCCGAGAGCAAAGGAACTTCAGTCGGTCGACCAGCCTAGGAGACTGGAAATGTGCACGCTCTTGTGCACATCGGTGACTGGCCCCTGGTCCGGCCGACCGACCGGTCGACTGCCAGCACAAAACAGGCAGGGATAAAGGACATGAAAACTGGTCTTTTTGATTCAATTAAAATCCCATAAATTCATATTAATTCCATAAAAATAAGTTCTTTAAAATACTCTGAAGTACAAATATGTGTGATCAAATTCAACACATATTACAAACATTTTGAACCATTTTTGTGATTTAGAAGTTAAGCTTAAAACCGAAAATCGTATTTTTCAAAACTTGTATTTTGAAATAAAAAATCGTTTTCTCCAAAACATTTATAGATACAAAAACAAGATATTAAAACTCTTTTTTAAGCATAGAGCGTATGGATAAAATCTAATACACATGAAATATATTATATCTATATTTTTGATATGAAATTCAAAACCGGTTAAATGAAAACTAAACATTTAGAAACTAGTGTGTGTGAACTTGAGCATATCAACGCTATCTATCTTACACAAGATCTAAACAACATAAACTGAAGCCTTCTTGTAGAACTCTATCTCCAATTCGACTCGATTCAAACACGATCCAATGAGTTAGACTCTAACCGAGTGCCAGATGTGATCTTGATGCGCAAGCTCTTGAATCAACACGTGTAAGCTCCAAAACACCTTTGTTAAAGCTACACACCTACTAAGATCTTAATAGATAAATGAAACTAAATAAGCATAAGATCATTAGTAAATTATAACTACATGAGTTAATCATCATCAAAACTAGAGTGATGATCCTTTGGGCCAACAATCTCCCCCTTTTTGATGATGACAAAACTTCATCATCAAAACTAGAGTGAAGGGCCTTTGGGCCAACAATCTCCCCCTTTTTGATGATGACAAAACTCATGGAGTTATATATGCATGGATTAAAATTGAGCTTCATATAAGCTCCCCCTTAACTGATGCATAGCATAAACAATAAGGATATTCAATGAAGTGTATAAGGTAAACACAAATGTATATGCATAAACATTGATTAAAGCATGCATATAAAAAACTCCAAATTTCTCTCCCCCTTTTTGTCAATTCATCAACAAAGGGGTTAAGTAAACACGAGCAATAAAGATGTATATGCGATACATTCATAAAGATGAGAGACGTTAAGTTAATTCCCCCTGCATACATTAATTACATAAAAAGAGATGACTAGACCCTAAACACATAAAACATAATATACAATGTATAAGAGGAGATGCTAAGTTTCCCCTACACACGTGTACTACATACTAAAGAGATGTCAAGCACTTCAATATGAAAAGCATACTCAACATGAATCTATACATAGAGAAGATGTTATGCTTCCCTTGCATATAAGCTATATATATCAAAACATTATGAAACCACTTTAAAACAAATTTAAAAATTTTTCTTAAAGTCCACAAAATAAATTTTGATATTAATGAAAATGAAACATGTTATTTTTTTGGTACCAATTGAAAATATCTTGTAAATTCTTGATACCAACTAAAAATGAAAGAATTTACATTCTTGATACCAATTAAAATATATTGTAAATTTTGATATTAAAAAAAATCGAATTTTTAGGTAAAACACAACTCATTTTCCAATAAAGATATCAAATTGAGAATAATACCAATTTAAGATTATTGATACCAATATTGAAAAATGTTAGCATATATTAAAACAAAGTACTTTTCATCATAAAGAGTGGGAGTAAGATACCAATTTGAAAGTGAAGATTGATACAAATTGAAAATACAACCAATACCAATTTTACATAAAACCGATTTAAAAACAAGAATTTTTTTCCCTTTATGAAATACAAAAAGAAACATTGCATAAGCATGTAATAGATACTACTTAAAAATAATTGACATGATAAACTAAATCAAGCTTAGCAAACATTATTTATGCCTTTTCAAGAAAAAAGTAAAAACAAATGAAACAGGCACAATCAAATCATATATATGTATTTATGGATATACCAATTGAAATATGAAGCATACATATATAGAAAACACATATGAGTATACAAATATATGAAATATCAATATTGATACCAATAGAAATACAATATGGATCAAGTGTATAACTCATACGTACCACCCTTATCATGCACAAGTTTAAAAGATATTCAAGAAGGGTATACAAGGCATGGTCGCCCATCCAACCGCCCTTTAAAAGGTAGGGGTTTTCAAAAAAATATGATTTGAGATAAATGGTATAGTTTGAAAACTCTACCAATCGAAGAATACGAAACTAGTTTTAAAGATAGTTTAAAAAAAAACTAGTAAGAAATCCTTGAAAATATGAAACTAAATCATATATACCGACATGAAAATCACATAATAATTGACACTTAAAGTCTATAAAGCACATATATGCTCATGAAACAAAAATCATGACTAAATAAGAATAATGTGAGTGTAAGAATCATGTAATCACAAAATCATAGGAATAGGCAATTAAGCTCAATATGAAATTTCTTTATAAACATGAAAAACATGAATCTTTAATTTTTACTAAAATAATTCCAACTTCAAGGCATATGTATGTTTTGTCTAAATCTAAAGGTATACATACACATCCCTAAACACAAATGAGTCCATAATAAAGATTTGCATGAAAAGCAAATGACTCAAGGGTATATATGTATATCTAAAGTTTTAAAATAAAATTAACATATACATGAAACTAAATACATTTACATGAAAACATGTACAAAAAGGGAATACAAGTTTGAAATGCATTAATCATCAAAACTAGGCTATACTAGTATAACTAATGGGTACAAATGAGCATTTAAGTACAAACATATAAGAATAAATTGTGTCTCATTAGTTGTACAAGTATATACACAAGTTTTAATGAAGGTTACATTTAAATATTTAATCAAAACATGAATCATAAAACAAAATATAAATCAATATGATTATTAGGCTAAATGTACAAGTCTTAGAGAAAGGATATACACAATAGTTAAAATAAAGTGAGAACACAAAATATGAATCCATATGAACATGGGTGTATCTCAATCACTATACGTGTATGTCACAAGTCTAATTAACATGACATTTAACATAATAATCATTAAAACATAACATGCTAAAAATTATTAATATGAAAGCATGTAAACTAAATGAGGAGTTAAAGATCGTTACCAAAATCAAGAGGGCGCCTCTCTATATCTCCAAATCATGGTGGTCCTTCCACCAAACTCCCTTGAAAGTGATGCATTCAAAAGTGCCACCGTTTAGCTCGGAACGCATTCACCTCAAGGCACCAATATTCTCACGTTAAGTGAGAGCCCACACTTACATCAAATACAATAGGAGTGAATTTTGGTACCCATACTCTATTAGATCCATGGGGGTTAGCACCTTTCCTAACCCAAACAAATTTATTTGCAAAATTTACATTATGTACTCTATCATAATAAAATTTTGTAAGGTGGCCCTTACGTCCACAATGTGTATAAGTGTACACATGAGCATACCTAGTGTCATGTGTGTGAGCATGAGAAGGATGTGTATGCCATGAATGGTGTGCATGCAAATGTGGTGCTTGTTTCTTGCGAAATATGGATTCCAATTTCTTGTGATCCATAACACATTGGCTCAAAGTGGAGCCCAAACTATCAACACTCTTCTTTAGCATAGTTATATTATTTTCAATAATAGAAGAAGAGGTTGGAGCATGCAATGGGTATGCTAGATGATGATGTTATACTAGCATGGCAAACATGTGAATCAATATCATTTTTCAAAAAACATTTTTATTTGAAACCAAATCCAATTCTTTTGAAATAGAAATAATTTTGTTTTTCAAAGAATCATTTTCTTTTAAATTAAAATCTCATTTTGAAGACATTGCAACCATTTTTGTTTTTCAAAATCTCATTTTCATTTAGGGTAAGGTCAAGTTGGGATTTCAATGAGTCTCTTTCATTTGAAATCTCATCCCTCTCTTGCAAACGAAATCAAGTTTAAAAGACAAATTTTCATTTTCTTCTTTAATGTATAATTATTCTTTTTCAAAATATTATATTTCGAAATCAAATTTTCACAATTTATAGCTAGTTCATTATTTAAAGCATGTGCATCCATACACTCATTATAAGAAGAACTAGTACTATCATCTAGTTGAGTATCCGAATATACCTCAAGGGAGTTATTCTCTTGGATTATGAAGCAACGTTGGTCGGACTCTTCTCCACTAGATTTTTCCTCCACATATTTTGGCGTTTGAAGCGCGAGAGAGGTCAAAGTGTTCCACACTGCAAAAGCAAAATCACAATGAGAAATCATATTTAAATATACTTTGCTAAGAGATTTTCTAAGTGCCTTTAGGGCTTGTGCATTAGCCTTTTATGCTTGCTATTGTCAAGAAAAGATTCCTTGGTAACGGCAAGGTAAACTTGCCAACCTATGGCTTTTAAATGCCAACTCATCCTAACCTTCCATATATCAATTTTAGAGACATCAAACATGGGAGGGTCATCCATGAGTGTGTGTAAACAAATAAGTGTGCAAATGTAAATCTAGATTAGCTAGCCAAGATCTCACTCCTAAGTGGTTAAACCTAATATCAGGAGCGTAGGTTCTGATACCAATTGAAATTACCTAGAGTGGGTGTATAGGTGAAAATACTAATCAACGCACAATTTAAAAATGAGATGATGCAACAATCACTCAAAGTAAGATTAGAAGCCGGATACCCCGTGAAGGGCTCTGAACTCCTTCCTCGTGATTCCTCTAAATAAGAGTTTGAGGTGCGCAATGCAATCTTATTGTGAGAGTATAGATCGACAATATAAGAATGAATAGAGAGTAAGAAATAAAAGTAAACCAATCACAAACACAGAGATTTGTTTCGAGGTTCGAGCACCCAGCTCTACGTCCTCGCCTTTACCCAGAAGGATTTTCAATCCACTAGAATATCCACAAAGGATTACAATTACTAAGGAGTATTCAACTCCTCAATCACACTCCTCTAATCCAGAGGTAGTGTAGCCACAAGTATAATAATCACTTGGTGATTAAAAGATGACAAACTACTCTTTCTCACCAACAAAAGGATCCTAATGATAGGATAGATGTAATAGCTCAAGTTGTGAGAAAAACTAAGGAGTTTGGAAGATGAAATCTCAAAGAAAATTCTTGGGAAAATACTAGTTGTATATCAAGAATATAAACCAAAAACCCAATTCCCAAAACTGTTTTCTTTGAATTTTCAACCCTTGCATGCACAAATCAAAACTTTTCGCCAAAAACTTCTTTTGAATTTGCTGCAAAAATACTTAGAAAGATTAGAAGAGAAGCGCTCAAAATTGTTGTCCAAAACAGCCAAGAGAAAACCCTATTTATAGGCTTTTAAAAAATATATCCGTTGGTAGCAAATATGGTCTTGACCTTCCGGTCGACCGGCTGGTCGACCGGCCAACGGTCGAAATATGACCGTTGCCAACCACTGGTCAACCGCCCGGTCGACCGGTCCAAGCCTTCGGTCGACCGCCCTTACCTGAGAGCAAAGGAACTTTAGTCGGTCGACCGGCCTAAGAGGCTGGAAACATACACGCTCTTGTGCACATCGGTCGACCGGCCCGGTCAACCGCCCCTGGTCCGGTCGACCGCTAGCACAAAACTCTTTTTGAAGCATAGAGTGTATGGATAAAATCAAATACACATGAAAGATATTATATCTATCTTTTTGATATGAAATCTAAAACCGGTTAAATGAAAACCAAACATATAGAAACTAGTGTGTGTGTGTGTGTGTGTGTGTGTGTGTGTGTGTGTGTGTGTGTGTGTGTGAACTTGAGCATATCAACACTATCTATCTTACACAAGATCTAAACAACACAAACCGAAGCCTTCTTGTAGAACTCTATCTCCAAATCGACTCGAACCAAACACGATCCAACAAGTTAGACTCCAACTGAGTGGTAGATGTGATCTTGATGCGCAAGCTCTTGAATCAATACATGTAAGCTCCAAAAAACCTTTGTTGAAGCTACACAACTACTAAGATCTTGATAGATAACTGAAACTAAATAATTATAATATCATTAGTAAATTATAACTATATGAGTTAATCATCATCAAAACTAGAGTGATGGGTCTTTGGGCCAACATAGTTTAGATTTTCTTTTCTTTTTACAATGTAATTTTATGCTTTCTTTATAACTTAGGTTTGAAAGTGTTACATAAGAGAAAGAGAGGAAAAATTATATGTAGAGTGACACTAAATGTAATCCTTTCTCAAGAGAGAGTTGTATTGAAGTGATAGCAATATAAATTTTTACCTGACTTCATTGTGCTCAATCCAGTCAAAACTCTGCTTTCATGTATTCTTTCTACTACTCTTTACTTTACTCTAAGATAAGTCATCACTACAATTCAACAGCAGAGGTAAGAACCCTTTTTGTTTTTTTTCCATTTCATTAGTTTAGAATCACACTTCCAAAACCAGCACTTCTCCTTTTATTTCTTTTTCTGTTTCATTTCTTTTATATTTAAAATAACAACACATCTTCTTCTTCTACCATCTCCTTCTTAACCTAACTTAACATTTTTATTTTCTTTTTATAAAACTGAGAAGAGAACTTTAACGTGTTTTTGTAAGTTAAAAGAAGAAACTTATACAAACGCTTTCATCGCAGTCCCTCCTTGTGGAATACGACCCGCATAGCCACTTGCTATAGCGATAGCTTTGAGGACCTAGCACTATTCTAAATTTCTATATTTTTCTGTGCAAGTTTATCTCAATCACTTCATACGTTAGGAAGTACAGAAGACGTCCGGTCCTGAGATTATTGTTCAGTCAGTTGTGAACGTTTCCCCTAGTTATTCATATCTTAATTGGTATAACTCTGATCCATATCTTTTTCGTGTTCAACTTCCCTTATCGCAATTTCGAGGACAAAATATTTTTGTAAGGTGTGTAGTTTGTAACACCCTGTCCCCAGGATACGTATCCAGATACGTGTCTTGATTTTTCGATCGTGTTTTTCTATTTTCTCCTAGTATTTATTTTTACTTAGTGATCATTTATGCGACTGTTTGGTACCGGATCCGGATCTTTGGACTCAGAGTCAGTCCGACTCCGAACCCGTGACCTGATTCCAATGTACTTCTTGATTTGACCTTTTTTCTAGTTTAATTTGATCGGTTTTAGTTTCTAATACTGTTTTCTAATATTTTAAATTTTTCATGATTTTCTGAAATTTTTTTGAATTATTTTGTAAATCTTCAAAAACGGTATCGACCCGTAGCACTAGTTGATTTCAGAAAATTTAATTTATAAAAAGAGTTGAATTTCTGATAACTACTTTTATATTATCTCTTAAAATTATATTTCCTACTTTAGTGTATTTTTAGAGATTTTTCTGAATTTATCAAAATTCGCCGGATTTGGGGTCGACCGATATCGCCTATCGATTCTAGGATTTTTTAATTTAAAAAATAAAATTGAATTTCTTGAATCCAATTTCACCATGAATCTAAGTATAATATTTACTATTTTGTAAAATTTTTGGGGACCTTTCTGAATTACTCAAAAATTTACCCTATTATAATAATAAATTTATATTAGTGTTTTCTTCCTTTCTTTCTTTCTTTACTTCTTTTCTTTCTTTGACTTTTTCCCCAGTCCCCAACATGGGCTAACCATCCCCCTCACCTCCATCATACCCCCATCACATCCATCACCATCTCTCTCTATCTCTCTCTCTCCCTCCCCCCTTCCCTTTTCTTTTCTTCTTCTTCTTTCACCTCTCCAATCTCTCCCCCCACTTCACTGCCGCCGACCCCATGGTTGACGACCCACCTAGACGGCACCCCCCCTGACCGATAGCGGCCAACTCCAACCATCCCCATTCCCATCTTCTCCTCCACCTCCTCCAAATCCAACTTCATCAACATCTTCCTCCTCAAACACAACCACCACATCACCACCACCATCTCTCTCCTCCAAATACACTCATCTCCATTCTTTATCTCCTTCATCACCTCTACCAACCACTACCCTTTCCATCATCTAACCCTAGCACACCATCACCACCTCCAAGCTAGCTCTGACCATCACTCGGATGATAACTCCGGCGATCTCTTCACCACCATCTCCATCTTCATCAACAACAACACCACCACCAACCACCTCCTATTCTTCCACCAAGATCACCACCATCAGCCCATCTCCACCACTTGCTCCACCACCAACTACCAAGCACCACCTCCACTTCCTCTTCTTCTCCACCAACACCTACCAACACCACCACCACTCCACCATTTCCACCTTCAAACAACCCCACAAAATCCATCTCCATCACCAACTTCACCACCCAAATCTCCTAACCCATAACCCATTTTCTCCTCCCCCTCCTCTCCTTGGCCAACCACCCCATGGCCGGTGGCAGCCGGGGGCCACTTGGTCGGCGGTGGCTAGGGGCCAAATGGTCGTGGGCTTTCCCCCTTCCCTCCCTCTTTTGTTTCTCTTTCCTCTCTCCCTCATTCTTGATTTCTCTCTCCTCTTTCTTTCTCTCTCTAAATATTTATATATATTTATATATATTATATTATAAATAGTATTTGGTTGAGTATTCACGTGGATTATTGGAGTTTCCAAAATTTCAGGCGCACTCGGAGTTTTTAGGCGAGTATTCTCGCCTCATTTCTGTATTTTCTCACTTCGACGAGTTGATATGTATTTTTGGGGAATTTGTGTAATTGTATTTCTTCTATGTTGTACTTGTATTTCTATCGACTGTGTATTTGTATGCATATGTGTGGCCAAGTGCCAAGGACTATATTTGTACTGTATTTTATGGACAAATACATGTAATAGTGTAGACAATATTGTATTTGTGGGATTAACAGTGGTGCAGGTTGCAGAAGAAGACCCCGAGACAAACGTCCCTTCGGGGAGCGTTGTCCTAAAAGATCACTTCCCGGGCTACCCAATGGCTACCATTCCCTGCACCCTTATGGGTTTGGTGGTAGCTTTTGGCGGAGTGGTTTCGCTTACTCAGCCCCGGGACTGGACAATCCAATAGACTTTGATCTTATACCTTCGGGTTTCATGGTAGCCCCGCCACGAGGTTGATCGATCTACAACTCTCCTGTTATTATTTCTCTTATTTATATGTGAGCTTGTGTGATATTGATATCTTCTGCAGGTACCTCCTTGGTCTTCTGGCCCCATTAGCCCTTTTGGGCTCTCGCCTACTTCCTCGAAAGAGGAGTGCGCTTATCTCAGGGTCTCTCTTATGCCAACTCCCTAAAAGGGGGTGCGCTTAGATCCTCTGGGTCTCTCGGTTCCTCCTGGTAGAGTTCTTAGGGCTCAACGCTTTATCACTAGACTCGCCTAGGTGGAAAATTTGTCGGATTTCAAACTCGCATTTTAAGCTGAGTCGTCCTGGTAGCTCCGCCAAGCGCTTTGGTGATTAAACACTGTTCGCTGTCCTTATCTCCAGCCTTACTCAGTTCTGCTTGTCTTTGCGCGTAACTGTAATGCTGTTTTTATATTGTTTTAATATGGTGCTGAAGAGTTTAAAATGTTTAATTATATTATTTTTCGTATCATATTACCTGACCTACTGATTGCCTAACACATGGTGTTATGATCCTGTATTCAATTATATTTTGTATTTGGCTTATGTTGTATACTTCATAGACATGTCAACACCTGATTCATGATTATTACTTTACGGAGACTTGACACATGCCATCATGTTATACATTCAGAGATGGTGATGTTGGCCCAAAGGCCTTCCACCCTAGTTTTGATGATGATTAACTCATGTAGTTATGTTTACTAATATTCTTGTGATTTTAAGTTTCAGATCCTTTAATAAGATATTAGTTGGTGATTAGCTTTAACAAGGAGTTTAGAAGCTTTTCATGGTGATTCCGGTACCCGAGCTCCAAGATTACTCATTTGCACTCGGTGGATCACGGTTTGGGATCGAGTCAACTTGAAGATGAAAGATCGTCAAGAAGACTTAGGTATCCTAGTTTAGTTTAGTGTGTTTTAGATCCATTTGTAAAGCTTAGTATAGTTGATATGGTCAAGTGCACAATACACACACGTTTCATGTTTTGAATTTTGGTTTTCATAGATAATAGATCAAAACAAGTTTACTTTACTCATATGTATATTAGATATGTTTTAGATATACATACATGCTTTAACTTGCTAGACAAACTTATTTTAACTATCCTATTCATGTTTTGGAAAAATCAAGTTTGATAAAAATACAAGTGTTGGTTTTGATAAAATTTGCAAGACTCAAAAATGAATTGATATGATTGTTATATGTCTTGAAATTTTTATCACTTGTTTGTGTTTCAATATAAAATGTTAAAACAAGTTTTGTGGATTTTTAGAAGACTTAAAAGATTTTTCAAAATATTTTTAAACTGATTTTCTGACCCAGATTTCTGTTCTAGGCTTCAACCAGTCGACTAGTCAACTGACCTAGTCGACTTGGGATGAAGTCGGTCAACCGGGCCGGTCGACCGACGTGCACAGATTGTGCACGTTTGGCAGACACTGGGACGGTCGACCGCCAGGGTCGACCGGGTCTGAGAGCAGTGCTCTCTGTTTGTTTGGGTCGACCGTGCCGGTCGACCATGTTTGCCCAACGGTCACATTTCTGACCGTTGGCGGTCGACCGGGACGGTCGACCGGTAGCCTGTCAGGCTGCCAAATCAGCCTAACGGCTAGTTTTCTGATGGGGCTATAAATACCCCATCTCTTCATGTTTTAGCCAAGGTTTTTTACAAGAGAAAAATTCCTAGTTTCTCTGAGTTTAAAACAAGTTTTCAAAAGTGTTTTTGGGCTTTAAACTTCTAATCTTATTTGTTTTAGGTTTTTGAAAAATCAAAGAAAAGAGTATTTTGGGAGATTTGTCTTGGCTTTCATTTTCTATCATTTACAAGAGTTTTCCCAAGTAGTTTTTCTTTGTTGCTTGTTTTCCAAACACCTAGTTTTCACACTTGAGCTTATCTTCTATCCTAATCTATTTAGGATCTTGTTTTGTGGAAAAGAGAAAAGAAAGAGAGATTGTTAGTGGTTGAAAGAAACCATTTGTTGTAAACACCCTTACTCTTGTTGTATCCCTCTTCGGTAGAGGTGATCGGGTGATTGGTTTGCTCCCTCTAGTGAGAGGTGGAGTTTGGTTTTAACCCTCTTCGGTAGAGGTGTTGTGGTTGTTTGGCTACGGGCCTACCCCTCGGTTGTGAGGTGGTGTTTGAGAGAGGAGTTCGGTACTCCTAGTGTTGTAACAAATCCTCTTCGGTAGAGGTTCCCTCGGTGGGAGATAGTGGATTGGAAAGCCTACACGGTGGTGTAGGCGGGGATGTAGAGCTAGGGGCTCGAACCTCGAAACATATCCTTGTGTTTGCATTTGATCCAATATCTCTCAACTCTCTCTCTTTATTTTGTGCAAAGCATAATTCATTCATTCATATCTTATTGCTTGCATTTGTGCCTTGCATATATTCATATTGATATATCATCTTATATGCTTGGTTGTTTGTGTGTGCCTCACTTGTACTTAATCAACAAGAGCTTCACATAGCACCTCAACCCATTCAAGGGGAATCAAGAGGAGTTAGTCCAGAGCCCTTCACGGGAAATTCGGCTACACTTGTTGATTGTATTAAGTGTGTTGCAAGATTATTTTTAAGCTTCCGCATTTAGCACATTTAGTTTACTAGATTAGCACTTACACCTATTCACCCCCCCTCTAGGTGTGCTTTCAATTGGTATCAGAGCCAGTGCTCCTGATACTTGGCTTAACATCCTAGGAGTGAGATCCATTTGGTTGCTAATCTATTGTTTGCATTTGCTTGTTTGCACACTCATATAGTTTGCCATGGACTTCATGACCCCACCTAGCTTTGATCCTTCCAACATTGTTGTTTGGAAGTATAGGATGTCCACATACCTAAAGACCCTAGGTTTGCATGTTTTTCTTGCGGCTACCAAGAGATGTTATCTTGGTGATCACAATCATATAGGGGCCAATGCACTAGCCCTTGAGGCCATTAGAAGCACATTGCCTAAAGATTATCTTATGCGTGTTTCTAACTTTGATTCCGCCTTTGCAGTGTAGAATTTGTTGTCAACAACCACCACCTCTAAGTTTCAATTGCCGATCCAACAAGAAGAGGAATCTAGTGGAGAATCCGAGCCACAACAATGCTATACGGTCCAAGGGAATGACTCCCTTGAGGTACACTCGAAAACCCACTTAGATGATGATGATGATGCTAGTTCTTCAAATGATTATATTGATCCCCATGCTTTGAATGAAGAACTTTCTATTGTTTGTGAAAAATTGATTGAAAAATGTAACTTGTTGAAAAAGAAAAGTTTAAGCCTTAACAATGATAATAAAAGTTTGATTGCTAGACTTGATATTGTTTTGCAAGAGAAGGAGGAGATTTCTAATGAAAGGGATTCATTGAAATCTCAACTAGACCTTGCATTAAAAGAAAATGAATTTTTAAAATCTAAAAATGATTGCCATGATCTTTTGAAGAAAAATGAAAATTTGTCTTCAAGAGTTGAGTTTGTTTTAAAAGAAAATGATTCTTTGAAAAGAGAAATTGATTTTATTTCAAAAGAATTAGAACTTTGTTTAAATAAAAATAAATCTTTGAAAAATGATATTGTTTATCATGTTTGCCATGCTAGGGTAGTTTCACCTAGATCACCCCTTGCATGCTCTTCTTCTTCTAAGATTAATGATAATATTTGTTTGCTTAAGAAGAAGGTTGATTGTTTGGGCTCCACTATGAGCCAATGTGCCATGAACCACTCACGCTTGGAATCTTTATTTCGAAAGAAACAAGTTCTACCTATGCATGCACACCCATCACGGCATACACATGCTCCTCACGGACACCATCACACTATGTATGCTCATGTGTACACTTGTACACATTGTGGACGTAAGGGCCACCTTGCTAAATTTTGCTTTGATCGTATACATGATTGTAATTTAGCAAAGAATTTTGTTTGGGTTAGAGAAGGTACTAACCCCCATGGACCCAAAAGAGTATGGGTACCAAAGACCACCCCTCCTTTATTTGATGTAGGTGTGGGCTCTCACATGACGTGAGAGTAGCGGCACCTTGGAGTGGATGCGTTCCGAGCTTCATGGAAATCATATGGATGCATCACTTTCAAGGGACGTTTGGTGGGAAGACCACCTTGGTTTGGAGAACTAGAGCGGTGCCCTCATTGGTTTTGGTATCGAATCTCTAACTCCTTATGTTTACATGTTTTCCATGTTTATCTTTCATAGCATGTTTTGATGTTTGTTGATTACTATGAAAATGCCATGTTTATTGGATTAGTGATATACATGTTTAGTTATTTTGAGACACCCATGTTTAATATGGATAAATTCTTTTGTGTTCTCACTATATGGTTGCTATTGCGTATATCATATTTCTAATAACATGTGGACTTTCATAATAATCATGTTTTTGCTTATCATGTTGATTTTTATCTTGTTTTTTTTTTTTGATGCTTCATGTTTTGAATATATGTTTGAATGTTAGTTTTCATTAAGACTAGGTATATACTTGTGCATATAGTGGGTCACAAATAAATCTATATATGTTTGTGCTTGAATGCTTATTTGAACCCATTAGATGTGCTAGTATAGTCTAGTTTTGATGAGTCATACATTTTAAACTTGTATTCTCATTTTTGGATTTGTTTTATGATTGTGTGTTTCACTTCATGTATATGTTTGTATTGCCAAACTTTAAGATATACATGTATACCCCTTGAGTCATTTGCCTTTCATGCAAATCTTTATTTATGGACTCAATTGTGTTTAGGGATATGTATGTATACTTCATGTTTGACAATTCATACATATACCTTGAAATGAAATTTTGTTTTTAAATGAAAATTTAGTTATTCATGTTTACATGTTTAAACTTCATGTATATGTCTATCTTGTCCAAACTATTAGATATACATGTTTATCCTTTTGAGCCACGTGCCTTAATGCATATATTTTGTGGACTCGTTGTGTTTTGGATATATATGTATACTTTAGTTTGTATTAGACATACATATGCCTTGAAGATTAAATAGTTTAGATGATTTATATGTTTTCATGTTTTTCTTGTTTCAAGAAATATTAAGCTTAATGTATATTTTCATGATTATGATCTACACATTTTATTTATACACTCATATTTATATTTTGCTCATGTTTTGTTTTCATGAGTCATATTTATGCCTAATTGAATTAGAGTGTTGATTATCTTGTGGATTTCATGTTTTATGAAAAACTATTTTGTTGTATTCCTTGCTTGAAGGATTTCGTACTAGTTTAAAAGATTTTCCATTTAACTAATTATGGTATTCTTCATTTTGGTAGAGTTTTTCAAACAAAGCTTATTTTTCAAATCTATTTTTTGAAAACCCCTACCCTTTATGGGAGGTTGGATGGGAGATCATGTTCATGAATGCTTTAAAGTGAAAATCATTTAAAACTTGAATCATGATTGGGAGGTATAGTAATATGATGTATACACTTGAACTTATTGTTATGTCAATTGATATCATTGAACTCTTTCAATTGGTATCATTTTGATTTTTTTTGTATACTCATATGATTATTGTGTATGTATATTTTCAATTGGTATCATCTATTAGTGATTGATACTCATTCTATTTCATACACATATACTTGTTTTATTTGTGCTATTATATTTCTATATCTTGAGCACAAATCTTGTTTATGCTAGAGCTTGAGCTTCAACTATTATTTCAATTGATTTAGTTTTCAATTGGTATCTTATTACAAGCCTACGCATAATTTTTGTTGGTATTTCATAAAGGGGGAGAAAATTCGTTTTTCATATTTCAATTGTTTATATGACTTTAAAAAAAATACTATCTTTTGATATCAAGATGTCTTGTGTTTTAAATTGGTATCTAAAAATTTTGTTTAAAGAAAAATACAAAAGTTTTGATTTATATTGACTATATGCAAGGAGAGCTTAACATCTCTTCCACATATAGATTCATGTTGAGTGTATCTTATATTGAGGAGCTTAACATCTCTTCTTTATGTGGTACACGTGTGTAGGGGGAGCTTCACATCTCTTCTTATGCATTACATAATGTGTGTTATGTGAATTAGGGCTTAACATCCCTCCTTCATGTAATGCATATGTGTAGGGAAGCTAACTTAGCATCTTCCTCTTCATGAATGTATATAGCATATAACATTTATTGATCTTTGTTTACTTTCAATTAGTATCAAGATGCTTCATTGACATATTTTCAATTGATATCCTAATTGATTGTCACCCCTTATTGACTTTGTTTTTTGTTTTAGACAAAAAGGGGAGAACATTGTTTTATTGTTTTGATTGACAAAAAGGAGAGAAAGATTCTTACCCCTCATTTTATTGTTTTGATTGTTTACCCCTTTGTTGATGATTGGCAAAAAGGGGAGAATAATTTGTGTTTTATATGCATTTTTGCATATATTAAGTTTAATTGGTATCTAGAGCATCTAGTGTTTTTGTTAATGTTTTATTAATTTAATTGGTATCTAGAGCTTCTAGAACATGTTTATGTGTTTTATGCATGTGATGCATACATGTTTATGTACATTCATTGCATATCTTTTGTTTATTTGTTTTTGCATGAGTTAAGGGGGAGCTTCTTTGAAGCTTAACTTTAATCCATGCATATATAACTCCATGAGTTTTGTCATCATCAAAAAGGGGGAGATTGTTAGCCCAAAGCCCTTCTGCCCTTGTTTTGATGATGATTAACTCATGTAGTTATGTTTACTAATATTCTTGTGATTTTAAGTTTCAGATCCTTTAACAAGATATTAGTTGGTGATTAGCTTCAACAAGGAGTTTAGAAGCTTTTAATGGTGATTCCGGTGCCCGAGCTTCAAGATTACTCATTTACACTCGGTGGATCACGGTTTGGGATCGAGTCAACTTGAAGATGGAAGATCGTCAAGAAGACTTAGGTATCCTAGTTTAGTTTAGTGTGTTTTAGATCCATTCGTAAAGCTTAGTATAGTTGATATGCTCAAGTGCACAATACACACACGTTTCATGTTTTGGATTTTGGTTTTCATGGATAATAGATCAAAACAAGTTTACTTTACTCTTATGTATATTAGATATGTTCTAGATATACATACATGCTTTAAACTTGCTAGACAAACTTATTTTGACTATCCTATTCATGTTTTGGAAAAATCAAGTTTGATAAAAATACAAGTGTTGGTTTTGATAAAATTTGCAAGACTCAAAAATGAATTGATATGATTGTTATATGTTTGAAATTTTTATCACTTGTTTGTGTTTCAATATAAAATGTTAAAACAAGTTTTGTGGATTTTTAGAAGACTTAAAAGATTTTTCAAAATATTTTTAAACTGATTTTCTGACCCAGATTTCTGTTCTAGGCTTCAACCAGTCGACTAGTCAACTGACCAAGTCGACTTGGGATGAAGTCGGTCGACCGGCCGGTCGACCGACGTGCACAGATTGTGCACGTTTGGCAGACACTGGGACGGTCGACCGCCAGGGTCGACCGGGTCTGAGAGCAGTGCTCTCTGTTTGTTTGGGTCGACCGTGCCGGTCGACCGTGTTTGCCTAACGGTCACATTTCTGACCGTTGACGGTCGACCGGGACGGTCGACCGGCAGCCTGTCAGGCTGCCAGATCAGCCTAACGGCTAGTTTTCTGATGGGGCTATAAATACTCCATCTCTTCATGTTTTAGCCAAGGTTTTTACAAGAGAAAAATTCCTAGTTTCCCTGAGTTTAAAACAAGTTTTCAAAAGTATTTTTGGGCTTTAAACTTCCAATCTTATTTGTTTTAGGTTTTTGAAAAAATCAAAGAAAAGAGTATTTTGGGAGATTTGTCTTGGCTTTCATTTTCTATCATTTACAAGAGTTTTCCCAAGTAGTTTTTCTTTGTTGCTTGTTTTCCAAACACCTAGTTTCCACACTTGAGCTTATCTTCTATCCTAATCTATTTAGGATCTTGTTTTGTGAAAAGAGAAAAGAAAGAGAGATTGTTTGTGGTTGAAAGAAACCACTTGTTGTAAACACCCTTGCTCTTGTTGTATCCCTCTTCAGTAGAGGTGATCGGGTGATTGGTTTGCTCCCTCTAGTGAGAGGTGGAGTTTGGTTTGTAACCCTCTTCGGTAGAGGTGTTGTGGTTGTTTGGCTCCGGCCTACCCCTCGGTTGTGAGGTGGTGTTTGAGAGAGGAGTTCAGTACTCCTAGTGTTGTAACAAATCCTCTTCGGTAGAGGTTCCCTCGTGGGAGATAGTGGATTGAAAATCCTACACGGTGGTGTAGGCGGGGATGTAGAGCTAGGGGCTCGAACCTCGAAACATATCCTTGTGTTTGCGTTTGATCCAATATCTCTCAACTCTCTCTCTCTCTCTCTTTATTTTGTGCAAAGCATAATTCATTCATTCATATCTTATTGCTTGCATTTGTGCCTTGCATATATTCATATTGATATATCATCTTATATGCTTGGTTGTTTGTGTGTGCCTCACTTGTACTTAATCAACAAGAGCTTCACATAGCACCTCAACCCATTCAAGGGGAATCAAGAGGAGTTAGTCCAGAGCCCTTCACGGGGAATTCGGCTACACTTGTTGATTGTATTAAGTGTGTTGCAAGATTTGTTTTAAGCTTCCGCATTTAGCGCATTTAGTTCACTAGATTAGCACTTACACCTATTCACCCCCCTCTAGGTGTGCTTTCAGGTGACTCCTGTTTCACATCACCTAACACTCTTGTACTTGAACCAGGAGAAATGGCATATGAACTAAACACCACACGAAGTAAAGTGTTACACTATACACGTGGTAGGGGCCACCTCTTAGTATCCGTAGGGGGCTACCTCTAGGTATCCACATCGCGTCCTCATTGCACCTAATTCCCGGAATGCATAAGGTGTGGATCTAAGTTCCACAAGGAGCAAAGTGCTACACCACACACGTGGTGGGGGCCACCTCTTGGTATCCGTGGGGGACACCTCTAGGTATCCACAACCGCTTCGGTGGTTCTCCAGCCCTCCTGATCCAGCACTTGGCATGTAACAATAATAATATTAGGAACGTGAGATATTCGATCTCTCCTTTATTCAGATACTGGTACTGACATATTTGATCCAAATGAGTTTTACTGGAGTATACATTCCAGTATGGACTACCAGTGGTGTGAGACATTGGTAAGGATATGATTAAAATATCAGATGGTACTGATGATTATTATTGAATAACTTAAAATGCAACACTTTAATATTCTCCTGCTATACTGTTATTCAATCATGTGATATGACCTGAGCTGACACTCTGCTTTATTATATATTTGATTTCTGAGTTACTGCACTGGATTTCCTGTCCTCTGTCTTATCGGCTTGTACTTGCATGTTCTAGCACACAACACCTGACCCTGCCTTAAATATAACTTAATTATCAAACAATAATAAACTAAATAGCGGGTGTTATTGAATCCTCATCCAAATAATGGTATCCATATATCAGAATTCGGATCTACTGAATGCGGACCCGGTATGAACTACCAACGGTTTGGGACTCTAGAAGGAAATGATTATATTGACAGACGACACGATGGTTGTTATTACATGATTAAGTTATCATGTCGTTTCCTATATTTTCTTCCCATGACACAGTAATTATACCTGACAAACTTATTCTGTTACTTGAGGCCAACTCGGGTGTATGAACTCAGGTAATGATGACATGGGATATATGGTATATATATGAGGGTTTTCTTGTTCGGATTATCAACTCGACGTATCAATCTCATGAGTCCAAAATCATGCTTACACAAATGATTTTGTCCACACCTGTATTTAACACATTACTTGATGTCTCATTTTATGCATGTGTGTGTTTATGCTCACGCTAGGTTTTCGATATGTGTTTTCTCTTCGGCTTTATCATTACACATATGTTCACTGGATTCTGGATTTCCTAATGATTTTTTATTTTCCTTCATGTTTACTAGTTAATGTCTGTACTTGTATGTCTGAATCATATCATTTGACCATGTATACCTATGCCTATCTGTATACGCCACTTGGCACTCGTCTCACCACTTATTGAGTTGCTTCTGACAACCCTCGACCTGCACGTCCAGATTTTGAAGATTGGAGCGTGAGAATTTTCTCAGTTACTGATCAGAGATGCGCAATGAAAGTATGGATTATCGGCAGACCATCCGGAGCCCTTTTCTCTCAGACGGCCTGCTTGGCTCTCGAGTTTCCCTATTATAACTCGTAAGCACCCTTTTATACTGCTCATTCTTGTATATCTCATTGTATTTCATATTTCACGCCTCTTAATGATGTAATATTCATGTAATATTGGATCATATTCTGTGATGACTTTGTAATTGTACTATTATTGTTGAAATGTATATAATCACCGTGCTTTCGCACTCTGATTCCTGCCTACACTGATGCTTAGCCTATATATGTGAGGGTATCTCCGCCCTGCATATATACATGCAATAACGTCTACGTACCCGCGAGATCGAGGCGTTACAGAACCCCCGCTAATGGGATATCCCCCACTTGGAGGTGGTTACAACGTCCATCCATCCGTCCACACGCCCCATTGATAAGATTTCTTCTACTCAGAGGTGATAACTAGAACCCCCGATTGATGTGATATCCCCTACTCTAAGGCGATTACGACATCTATCCATCCATCTATATGCCCCGCTGATGAGAATTCCCTTGCGAGGAGGTAAAATTGTGATTCCTCTGCTGATAGGATTTCCCCCACTCGAAGGATCGTGCATGTACACTCCACTATGGGGATTTCCCCAGTCGAAACTGAAATCACCTAGAGGGGGGTGAATAGGTGATGGCTATATGAAATATGGCAATTTTGCGGAATTAAAACTTTCACACACAAATAGCATAAATAAAGACTTGCAATAAATACAACAATTAAGGTGCAAGAATTGAAAGGAGTAGAGTTAGAGAAAATTGATCAAACGCAAACGCAAGGATGTGTTTCCGAGGTTCGAGCCACGCTCTACGTCCCCGCCTTCACACTTGAAGGATTTGCACTACTATCGTTGATCCCACCGGATCGCCAATACAAGGACACACTTGTCCCTTACACTTGTGATGCCGCAACACCACCCGAAGCTCACTAGCTCCCTTGAGGCCGATGCCTCTACAACTTCACTCCAAGAAGAAATGAGTGATCACACTTGATCACTTTACAAAAGCTCACTTGCACAATCCTAGAACCAAATATGTAGATGTAAAGCTTGGGATTGTGGTGTGCAAAATCTAGAGAGAAGCTAGAGGAATAGGCTACAAGTTGGGTGTTGGGAATTTAGGCTTTGGAAAATCTTTTATGAAGGAAAGCTTTGAAAATCTTTGTAAAACTCTTATGAAATATTTTGCAATAGTTGTCTAATCAATATGAGGTGACCCTCTATTTATAGGGGTCAAAAACAGCCTCAAAAACTCGTTGGAGACAAATCCCAAAAAGAAAACAGTCAGAAAAACTAGCTGTTGGATCTGTCAGAACTTTTGACAGATTCCGGTCGACCGGGTCGGTCGACCGCCAACGGTCAAAAATATGACCGTTGGGGCTCATCGGTCGACCGGGTCGGTCGACCGAAAACTCCTGTAAACGTAAATGAACTTCGGTCGACCGGGTCGGTCGACTGATATAGACGTGCACAGTATTGTGCACATCGGTCGACCGGGCCGGTCGACCGGTTACTGTGAGTTCTGAAAAACAGAACTTCCAGAACCAGAAAACTTGGATTTTAGTTTTGGGTTATGGTAAGATTTTGGAACTTGTAAAAACATGAAGTATAAGCATGTGTCATACTTCAATCATGTTAAAATAGTTTGATAAAATTCTTTTGAACACAAACTTGTTTTTCAATGAAAATGTTTTTCCAAAACTATTGTTTTTCTAAAAAGCGTATTTTCAAATATGTTCTCTTTTAAAAACTAAGTTAGAAATGGAATTGAAAAATCTTTTGAAGCCATGAACCTAACTAAGAGGGGTGTGTGTGATAATCTCATAGCTCTACTTCTAATATCTAGCTTTGACAAAATATCTAAAATAAAAATAAAAATACAAAGCTTGTTTTCTTCAATGTCTTGATCTTGTCTTGATCTTCATATCATCATCTTGATCCCAAAGCATCCTAGTTGTGCATAGCTTGGGAATCTTCATTTTTGCGGCGAACTCCAAATGTGTGAGTCTTTTAGCGGAGCCGTCAAAAACAACCTATTAAATAACCTGAAAAATTCTGAAACACAAATGTTAAATACATAACTAAATATGTTTTGTTATCATCAAAATAACTGGGATAATGGCCTTTGGGCCAACAATCTCCCCCTTTTTGATGATGGCAAAACATATGTAGTTATCACAAAATATTTTGGGTAGAGACTTCAAATGAAGCTCCCCCTCAACACATGCATATATAGGAAAACATATGTAAATGGTAAACACCATATTTCCATGCCAACAAATAATACCAAATACTCATGTCATAGAATAGATGAAGGAAATGAGTTCATACATGACATAAATAAGAGATACACAACCATGTCCACAACACATACATATAAAAACAAATACTACTACATGTCCAATACTACATGTCCAAACACAAGTAAAATACTACATGTCCAAAACACAAAATATCCAAATACAAGTACAAATACTACAAAATATCTCTCTCAAAATAACTCTCCCCCTTTTTGACATCATCAAAAGGGAGGTCACTCCTCAGCACCATCATCACCGTCATCGCCGTCTCCGTCATCATCACCACCTTCCTCTGAAGAAGCAACCTCCTCTGGATCCATGCCATCGACTCTGGTGCGCGGTGGAGGAACAGAAGAGCGAGCTCTGGGAGGAAATGGAGGACCGGTGGCAGGGAGTCGACAAGCAGTCGGAGTCCGATCAGGAACGAGCATGTCAAATTTTGAGAAAAGGGCCTGAAACTGAACATCCACGAATCTCATGGAGTCAGCAAAATAAGACATGTCGTTTCAGACCTCCTCTCGAAAAGCAGCGTCCTGAAGAGCACGAGCATCTAACTCTGCACAAATGGCTGCGTCGCGCTGCTCGGCCAAGGCCTGATGTGCCTCGAGCTGAGAGCGGACCTCCGAAGAGACAAGAGCAAGAAACTCAGGAGGAAATGCAGGTGCTGCAGAAGAAGAAGATCCTGGTGCTGAAGATGAGCCAGGACCAGCAGGAGGAAGATGTGGTTGCACAGGAGCGTGTCTACGCAGCTGAGCTTCCATCATCTTCAGGACAACTCCATTGATGTTGGTCAGGGGATTTGATGGAGTTTCAGCAGAAAGATCAAAGTCAAGACCCCTAAGAAGATGGGTAATAAGCATACCGTAGGGCAAGCTCCTACCCGCAGTACGGATCTGATCAGAGGCCATATGAGAGGCAATGACTCTAGGAAAGTTTACCTTAATGCCTTTAAGAAGGCAATAGATAATCAAGGGTACACAACCCCAAGCATGGCTATACTCACCATGTTTAGGGACAATGTTGAAAAGATAATCTTGGCAAGGACTTGAGATTGAAGAGTGTATCGACTCACTACCTCATTCCTAACCAAGCCGGGGTGTCATCCCCGTGAATCAGAGTAGAGGCGGTGAGAGAAGACTCACCCTCAGGAAATTCGAAATCATGTAAATCATGAGAATACACATCTGCTCCGCCAGTGGAGAGATGCAGAATCCTAGCAACCGACCGATAGAGAGGTCGATTTCCCTACCTAGAACTCTAGATGTGATGCGGTTACCATCAAATTCATAGTTGGCATAAAAGTAAGGAACAAGGGAAGTGTATACTTGCTCCTTGATGGTCAAGAACTCAACTAGAATATTTGTTTGCAGGATTTGAGGGATATCCAGATGTTCAAAATCCTGAATGGTAATAAATCTCCCTGAATTAATATTTCTAGTGGAGAGATGGGAGTATCTATCAGCAGCTAGATCATTTATAAAGGGCCGTACAAGTCTAGGAACCTGAGATGAGGGTTGAGCAACACCCTTCCCCTTCTCAGTTCGAGATCTCTTAAGCATGATGAATAAAAATGAAATTTTTAGATTAAAACAGGTTATGGCACGATCTAGAAGCTAAGCAACCTAAAATAGTGACAAAGGAAGAAAGATTTCTAAGCTAGAAGTGAAGATTCACAATAAAAAATTCGATTTTTACCTTGATGAAAATCCAAAACCCTAGACAGAAAAGCCTGAAATTCTCCGAATCCGGTGGTTGGAAGTTGCTGAAGTCGAAGATCCGGAAGTAGGATGAAGGATTTGAGATGGGTTTTAAAAAGATTTGAATTTGGTTGAAGGATTGGAGAGAACGAAAATTTTGGGGAAAATAGGGTTCGTCGGTCGCTGAGTGAAATGAGAGAGAGAGAGAGAGAGAAAATGAAAATATATAGCAGATTAGGGCAAAAACACGACGATCGGTCGACCGGTCCGGTCGACCGAATCCAACCGAGAGCTCTGTAAGTATAGAGCGGTCGACCGGGTCGGTCGACCGATTTAACCCGAGAGTTCTGCAGGCAAGATCGGTCGACCGGGACACATAGTCGGTCGACCGATAACAGAAAAGAAATAAAAATTTTCTTCTCAGGCAGAGTCGGTCGACCAGGGTATATAGGTCGGTCGACCGGCTTTGCCTGAAAACTGTTATCAGCCCTAAAAAAATTTTTAAAATAATTTAAAATAATTTGTAATTAAAATAGGTGTTATATATAAACATATAGGAATACACCAACAGGTTTTAAATCTTCATTAAGTTATTATAAGATCAAAATTCAAGCAATCCCTTTTAAATTTTATTTTTCATATTTAAACAAAGATTTTAAAGATGTTGAAGCCGAATACCCAGTGACGGGTTCTGAACTTCATCCTCTTGATTCCTCTTGAATGAGTTGAGGTGCGCAATTGCCATCTTTAAGGTGTTTGTTTAAATAGAAAATTTTACAAATATTTATTTTTATTTATGAAAATAATGTGTATATGTATACAAGTAAATAGTCACAAATTATAAACTACACATGTGGACATACATTAAACAAGGCATGAAACAAAAAAATATGGAAGTTAACACAAGGCACATATACAATCATGATAGAAAAATAGTTCTATACAAGCATATATCAATAGAGTACAAAAGTAAACTATCAATTCTATACATATGTATACATGACTAAAAATCAAAAACTTAACATGGCATATACAATCATGATAGAGTTGCAAGTTTATGCTAATCATGTATCAATGAGACATAAAATTAAACTAGCAATCCTATAACAATTGTATATACAAAATTAAACTCTTAAATGGAGATATTACCAATTTACGGGCAATCTCCACAAATAGGTGCCTCCACGATAGCGATGCATGCATGATTTGTTCTTTAAGCTCCGATGCATCAACCACCCGGCACCACCTCCTCCTAAGTCTTAGAGGGTGTAGATCCACCTATACCTGTATCATTTAAATTTGGTGGCTCTTTTGGTACCCAAATCTTAGTGGGTCCTTTGGGGTTAGATCCGGGGCGAACCCAAACAAATTTATTCTTAACATTGTTCTTAGCATAGCAAAATTTTTCTAAATGGCCTTTGCGGCCACAATGTGTGCAAATATAAATTCTACCACTATTGTACATAAAAGCATGGTTATGAGTGTGTGCATGTTTATGTGTGGAGTGTTTATGATGAACATGTTTCCCTTGGGCTACTCCCTTAGGAAATTTAGATGCAAGCTTGTTAAAATCAAATGCACATTTCTTTAAAGTTTTATCTAAAGAATTAACACGTTTTTGAATTTCAACGAAAACATTTTTATCACTAGAAATCATGGGGGTTTTTCCTTTATTAGCTACCTTATATTTATCAAAATCATTTTTCAATTTTTCAAAAGAACTAGATAACTCATTTTTCTCTTTTTCAATAACATTAATCTTATCTCTCAAAGACTCATTTTCCCTTTTTAACTTTTTATTATGAGATTGCGAAATCTCATATCTATGTTGTAATTCCTCAAAGAAATGTGCTAGTTCATCCATAGTGAGGTCATCATCATCAAGAGTGTTATCAAATGTTACCTTAGAAGCGTCATCTCCTTGTGCCATGAAGCACATGTTGGCGGCGTCGTGCTCCTCTTCGGATTCCGACTCCGAATCATCCCATGTTGCGGCCAAGGCTTTCTTCTTTCTTTGCCCATTCTTGGATGTGGTTGCTTGTAGAGCGGGGCAATCGGCAATTAGGTGACCGATCTTCTTGCAATGAAAGTAAGGACCGGGTTCATCTCTTTTCTTCTCGTACCTTCCTTGAGGCTTCCCTCTTCGGAAGTTACTTTGCCGTCCCTTCTTGTAAAACATCTTGCCCACCTTCCGGATGAGCATGGCGAAATCCTCATCGCAATCCTCCGATGAGTCATCCTCTTCGTGTATGGTAGGAGCGGCTTTGAAGGCAATGGTCTTTTTCTTTGGTGCCTCCCTTTCTTCTCTAACTTTCATCTCCATCTCATGTGTCTTGAGATTTCCGATGAAGCCGGAGAAGTCCATCTCCTCTTTGTCGTTGAGCTCCTTGAGAGTGGTCGCCTTGACTTCCCAAGCTTTGGGAAGAGCTCTAATCACCTTCCTTATTTTTTGATCATTATCAATCTTGTCGCCTAAGGAAGAAAGAGCATTAGTTATTTTTGTAAAACGGGTGAGCATGTCATCAATGCTCTCAATATCAAACATATAGAAATTCTCATATTGAGAACGTAGCAAGTCAACTTTGGCTCTCTTGACTTGAGACGTTCCCTCATGAGTCACAATGAGTATGTTCCAAACCTCAAATGCGGATTTACAATTTATTATGCGTGCAAGGTCATCTTCATTTAATGCTTGGGTCAATGCATATTGTGCCCTAGCATTAGCCTCATAGTCTTTGGAAGTATCCTCGGACCATGTGCTCTCATCACTAGTGGGTTCAATAAAATCTTTGGTTATAGCCCTAGCTACCCTAACTCCTAGGGATTTAAGGAAGAGATTCATTTTCACCTTCCAAATGGGGAAGTTTAAACCATCAAACTTGGGTGGGGATTTAATGCTAGAAAAGTCCATGGATGCCATGAATGCACAAGCAAATGTAAATGCAACACAAATGTATATAGCCAAATATGGATCTCCCTAAGGTTGTTAGACCTAAGTTGTAGGGTTAGGCTCTGATACCAATTGAAATCACCTAGAGGGGGGGTGAATAGGTGATGGCTATATGAAATATGGCAATTTTGCGGAATTAAAACTTTCACACACAAATAGCACAAATAAAGACTTGCAATAAATACAACAATTAAGGTGTAAGAATTGAAAGGAGTAGAGTTAGAGAAAATTGATCAAACGCAAACGCAAGGATGTGTTTCCGAGGTTCGAGCCACGCTCTACGTCCCCGCCTTCACACTTGAAGGATTTGCACTACTATCGTTGATCCCACCGGATCGCCAATACAAGGACACACTTGTCCCTTACACTTGTGATGCCGCAACACCACCCGAAGCTCACTAGCTCCCTTGAGGCTGATGCCTCTACAACTTCACTCCAAGAAGAAATGAGTGATCACACTTGATCACTTTACAAAAGCTCACTTGCACAATCCTAGAACCAAATATGTAGATGTAAAGCTTGGGATTGTGGTGTGCAAAATCTAGAGAGAAGCTAGAGGAATAGGCTACAAGTTGGGTGTTGGGAATTTAGGCTTTGGAAAATCTTTTATGAAGGAAAGCTTTGAAAATCTTTGTAAAACTCTTATGAAATATTTTGCAATAGTTGTCTAATCAATATGAGGTGACCCTCTATTTATAGGGGTCAAAAACAGCCTCAAAAACTCGTTGGAGACAAATCCCAAAAAGAAAAACAGTCAGAAAAACTAGCTGTTGGATCTGTCAGAACTTTTGACAGATTCCGGTCGACCGGGTCGGTCGACCGCCAACGGTCAAAAATATGACCGTTGGGGCTCATCGGTCGACCGGGTCGGTCGACCGAAAACTCCTGTAAACGTAAATGAACTTCGGTCGACCGGGTCGGTCGACTGATATAGACGTGCACAGTATTGTGCACATCGGTCGACCGGGCCGGTCGACCGGTTACTGTGAGTTCTGAAAAACAGAACTTCCAGAACCAGAAAACTTGGATTTTGGTTTTGGGTTATGGGTAAGATTTTGGAACTTGTAAAAACATGAAGTATAAGCATGTGTCATACTTCAATCATGTTAAAAATAGTTTGATAAAATTCTTTTGAACACAAACTTGTTTTTCAATGAAAATGTTTTTCCAAAACTATTGTTTTTCTAAAAAGCGTATTTTCAAATATGTTCTCTTTTAAAAACTAAGTTAGAAATGGAATTGAAAAATCTTTTTGAAGCCATGAACCTAACTAAGAGGTGTGTGTGTGATAATCCCATAGCTCTACTTCTAATATCTAGCTTTGACAAAATATCTAAAATAAAAATAAAAATACAGAGCTTGTTTTCTTCAATGTCTTGATCTTGTCTTGATCTTCATATCATCATCTTGATCCCAAAGCATCCTAGTTGTGCATAGCTTGAGAATCTTCATTTTTGCGGCGAACTCTAAATGTGTGAGTCTTTTAGCAGAGCCGTCAAAAACAACCTGTTAAATAACCTGAAAATTCTGAAACACAAATGTTAAATACATAACTAAATATGTTTTGTTATCATCAAAATAACTGGGATAATGGCCTTTGGGCCAACAGAAACTGCCAATACAGACGTGCCTACGGGCTTTTCTCGGTAGTCCTATGGGAGCCAAAATCCTTCGCTGTGGGATTTCTCCCACTCGGAGTCCCCTACTCTTTGAAGGGATTTGCTCCTCTCGGAGCCCCAATCTGATGTTTCGCTGATGGGATTGCCCCAACTCGGAACACACACACTTGCCTATGGGCTCTCCTTATCTAAACCTATGGGTGAATGAACTCTCGGTAGTTTTCCTCTGCCGGATTCCTTTCATATTTTGATGATGGGATTTCTCCTACTCAAGAGATAAATCCGTTGATGGGATATCCCCCACACCAAGGGACAACTCCGCTGATGGGTTCACTTCCACGTTGGAAGTACCAGATCATCGTTGGGTTGGGGCCCTTCTCCAGAACAGACGCATCCAATCTGTCGTCATATTAAACCCTCATTTCAGACCAATTTTTGCAGGTCTAAAAGGACTATGGTTACATATGGCACAAGGTATATTTATAAGGGTTTTCTTATTTGGATTATCCCCTTGACGTATCGATCTCGTATAGCCATAAGTCCAATTATTCTCTTGAGAGCGACGAGCCACAGGTATGATCTCCCAAGAGCAAGAGTTTCAGTTATGATTTCAAAGTTTGAATGTATAATTAGTCTGGGGTAACTCGAGTTGTATATGCTTGTCAAGGACTTTATGAGACATAAGGTATTTCTACGAGGGTTTCCTCGTCTGAATAATTCCCTCAGTAAAATAGTCTCATGAATCCATTAGCTAACATTAGCTAAGCTTATACAACCACATTTGCCCGCATTTGCATCTATTATGTCATTTAATGTCTCAATGTTTTCTTGTATGTGTATTCTAATTACTTTCAATATTGTCTGATTGTCCCGAGCTGGGATTTCCCCTACTCTGAGATGACAACTCAGGCTCCTCTACATCCCTCCAATACACTCCGTTGTGAGATTTTTCCCACTCGTGGACCGGACTTTGCTGCAGGGATTTTCCCTCCTAGAGGCCTGACTTCGCGGCTCCATTGATGGGATTTTTCCCACTCGGAAGCATATGCGAACCTAACTCCGTTGTAGGATATCCCTCTCGAAGGATCAACCCCGCAACTGGGATTTTCCCCTCTTGGGGGCAAAATTTTGCAGGTAATGCTGTGCGATCAACACCCACTCGGGAATTACCAATACTCAACACCTTGGAGTCAAAACAGAGCAACGAACATGCCATTTTAAGCAAAACTCGTGGTAAAACACACCATGAAAGATCCAAACAACATTTCTATTTTGAAAATTAATGCTCTTATTACAAAACTTTTTGATTAAATTCATTCAAATACACATTGGTTATATCTAATAAGAGTAATACAAGATCTATCACCCATTTATGTTTGTCTTTTTGAAAGAAAATACAGATAACTCATACCTACTCATCCAGACTACTGAGTGAATTCCCGATGTTGAAGCAAACAAAAAGGTTCCTGTCGGGGAATGCTTCGCACGGGCACGATCCTATTATTCACGTCACCTTCTGTAAATCTCGAGGAAAGCCCTGGGAGATTCCTGCACAAAATAAGAGATCCTCTAGATAAAGAATCTCCTCCTCTTTGATCAAAACATATCTCCAAGGAAGCCAGACGGGCTTCTCTAGGAGGTACAAGACAGTGATTATATCACGCCACTACCCCTTCATCATGAAGAGGTCAGAGAAAAGGAATGCTTCATCGGTGGCATCCTAACGCACCCCCATGCTTCCTTCCCACACTTCGCCTTAAGAAAAGAGTCTCTCAAGGCGAGAGCGACATGATTCAGACAAGAGCAAAGATTGCAAGACATGAAAAATGACTATTGGAACAAGTCCATGTCCACATCCGTCAAGGACAGCCCCCATTCCTGTCTCATCTACCACCAGAAAAAAAAGATCTCGGTGCACCAGTCTAAAAATTGATTTGGCCCGATCAAAGATCAGACGAGCAAATCAAGTCAAAGCACGGACCATCCCGGTCTTCCCTCCCAGCAACATCTTGTCGCGAAAACTGATGTTTTACAACAAGATAATTGCGAAGATTGATATATTGAGCCAGCCACCTCCACGATCTCTGTCCTCTCTCTCTTTCCTCCATCGGACGACAAAGAAGAAGAAGAACATCGCTATACACTAGCACAAGAAGTTTGAGGGTAAGAAACTCTTGAGAGGATGAGCAGACCTCTTTCAGGATCCAGCCATTTATAGATGAGGAAGACAAATCGTCTCTTATTCAAATTCACAAATAATCGGTTCATATCTCGAATTTTGTGGCATGTCAAATCATCCTTATATCAATCGTCTCTACCACAAGGTCTCGTTCATCATGATGCCAATATCTCAATCATTAATTTGCCAACTATCCTCGTCCACTTAAACTTCCAAAAAAAGCTCAAAGAACAAAAGACACCACTATTTTTCAAACCAGAAGAGAGACCAGTCTGCTCCCTCCTTCTTTTTCTAGGTATTTGAAGAAAAAGAAGACAGAAGGGGCATCTGTAGTGGTCGAATTTTTATCTGCACCAGGATCGCTACACATATCACGCCTCATCAGGACCGCTTGAGCCAAATGATAAGACATTCCTGCAGATCATTCTCCCAGCATCACTCAATCATTCCCGAGGTCATCCCTCCTTCCGAAGACACCAACACCCCGAGCATTCTTATACTCCGAGTACCTTCCCAAGTACCGTTCCCGAGGGGACTCCTCCTGCTCCAAGTGAGATGATTACGAAAAACAGAGATAAGTTAAGTTTAGAATGATGTTATCTGATTGTTGGTGGTATCTCTACCTTTCACAATTTATCAGCGGTACCAAGGGCTAAGCGGGTCAAATCCACAGGAAGGAATGCGATAGAACCCTCTCGGTATCTCTTTAAACACTAAATCGATTAAGTATTCTTTTAAGAAAAATAACTATATGTTAAGTGTTAGAAGTATAAAAAAGAATATGAAATTTAGTGATAAGTTGGGATTTAGAAAAGAATTAAAAAAATATGACCTACTAATCATCTGTCACCACAAAATTACTAACTTATGCAAGAATTTGCTTTACTTTAGATCATGAAAATTAGACTGTAGAGTTGCTCTCAATTCAAGAAAGATACATAAGATAAAAACTAAACCCTATTTGAAATAATCACTGACCAAGACCTAACATTAAACTATCAAAGTCTTCTAAACCTAGAATAAGAAGAATAATCAAGATTCAACATAAAACTATCAAAGTTATCTAAGTATAAAATAAGAGAAAACATTGGAAAGTATTAACATATATGAATTTAACTAGCCATCATCATGTGCCTTCAAGAACTTTAACTAATCCTAGGGTTAAGCATGCATATAATCCAATCGGTTTAATCTAACCTAGAATTAAAAGTAGTGGTGGAGATATTAGCAAGTAATGAAGAAGATTAGCTACTCAAGGTGAAAACTAAAGAAAGCATGATAAAAGAGAAAGCAAGTAAATAAAGATAAATTGAAAAGAAAAACCTTATTATTGATGTTGTCATATTCTATTACTAGAGCCTCCTCCTTCTTTACAAATCTTGAACTAGAACTAAATTCTAAAAATTATAAAAGGAATTTGTAAAAGAAACTAAAGAAAAATTCTCAGACATGATCTCTGATGTGAAAATGCTTGATTATGAGATATTTCAACTCTTTAGATAGGCCTCAGAGCCAATCACAATAAGATGCAAATTATGAGTTTTAATTCAATCTCAATTCAATATGGGAATTTAATTCTAAACTGATGTACAACAATTCGCCGTATTGATTACCGAATATGACTTATCAGACTGCTGAATTGGACACAGTGATCAACAAAATAATTGTATCTCTTTAAGTTCTCTTTCTATAACATCTTGAATTATCGGATTTGAATATCTGTAGCAAAAATTATGATCAAAATACTAAGAGATATTCAATCTGAATTTGAGTTTGACTTGATTTTGAATTCCAAATTTAATTTGAATTATCCTCCTTATCTCCAATTAGGATTACTTTTATCTCATCTATCTTCTAAAAATATATCTTCTAATTTTGAATTTGAATTGTGAAGATGATGATTTATCCTTTCCTCCTCTTGATTTCAAATTGATTTAAATTGAAACACACATTTAGATAAGATTAGGGATCAAAGAGAAGCTTCCTCTATCCTTATCTTCTCATTTAAGTAACTACACACCATATTCAATAAGAGGGTTAAATAACAAAGTTAAATAAAAAAATAATCAAGAATAAATGTGCAAATGTGATGATAATAATGCAAAATTAACATGCAATAATGAGACATTCACAATAGCCAGCCTCATCGATTCAATTCAGCTAGCATGACTTTCATGATTCGCGGAGTAAGTTACGCCACCAAATCATCTCACGTTTTGAACATTACAATAACTTCTGCGCCATCGCGGACGGTTACAGTCAGCGGCGTGGATCGTTCACAACATTCAATGTCATAATCCAAGCAGTATGAAGAAATCCCAATGTGCAAATCCTATTGTTTTGGAGATTCATGATATCCACACCTTTGTTACAACGTGTAGGATATATATACACTAGACCCTCCATCAGAAGAAAGAAATAAAAGAAAGAAAGAGAATTATAAATAGAATATAGCTCTACTGAGTTCATTATAACATCTCAAAAATAGTGAATTCTTTTTCTCCTCCCCTTGGTTTTCTCAAATTGGTTTCCACGTAAAAATACAGTCTCCTAGCTTGCTTTTGTGTGTGAATCTCTTCGTAACTTTTATTCCCCGTTGTGCGAAATTGACTGCTCGATCAATCGTGTCGGAAAATCTTCACTGTTTCATTTGTTAAGTTGTGTAACCTAATTATTACCTTGACGATTTATCGTCCTCCGCAGAGTCTTTACACGAGTCGTCGTGGGGGTTGGAAGGGGGCGGGGAAACCCTTGAGCAAAATTTCTTTAAGGAGTCATTTTGCAGATCCCGGAGCGAAGTGCGAATCACTCCGGTAAAGAAGTTGGACGAGTTCGGAGTTTCAGGTTAAGGGCAAGTCAGAGCCTCGCTCCGAGTAGTAGCTTGGTCTCAAGAACTCGGTTTTAGAGTGGCGTCTTGGAGATGCATAGCGGTGAAGCGGTCTAGTATGAAAGCTTTGTGACCCGTGAAACTATGAGAACGCGTCAGGAACACTTTAGTGATTTCACAACTTGCAGCCCTACTTTTATCTTTAAAAAAAGATGAGTGGTCATTAGGGTTACGTAGAGAAGAGAAGAGTGCTAGGCATTGTAAATACAATTATCCCTTCTTCTCATGTAATCTCTCTGATAATAGAGTGTATTTGCGTGCGGCTCCGTGATTATTCTCGATTTGAGTTTTCCGTGTAAAATTCTGATGTTTATGATTGTGCGTTTTATCTGTCTTCTTTCTTCTTCTCCCAGAATTGTTCCCCGCAACACCATTACCGTCCCGACTTTGAGCAGCAAAAGAAGAATAACAACATTTTGATAAAACATAAATAATAAAGAGACGTAGTACTCACTCAAAGTGGGAGCCATGTAGACAGAGCTCTGAGCAGACAAGTGTGAATTTCACATCTCACGTATATAGAAAATATACAGAAATGCAGGGACGATAGCCTCAGCCCATTTGTGTTTGCCATTGATGGTAGCCTGGCAGGTGCGGTTCATCTTTTCACCAATTACTATTATTTCCTCCACATTTCCAATTTTTCCCCTCTCTATATGTAGCAGGGATTTATTGCTCAACCGTTCATTAATTAATCACAATTGTCTGTTCCTATATACGGATAATTATTAACTGCCTCTCGACCAAATGCAATGTGCAATAATTTTATTTGAATTCAACAATTCCAATTATTCATTCATATAAAAGTGGACGGTTGTGATTTACTAGTTTCGAGCGTGTAAGGCAAACAATGGACGCTCAGGACGTTAGTGGCTGAGGTTTTCAGATTGCGAAGCAGTGGACCCATCCAACAATTGCAACTTCTGTGTCAGAATCCAAATGCTATTTGTATAACTCCTCTATGCTATATTATACTACCCATATAGAGTGACATGCAGGACCTTGTGAGTCTAATTGCTAGTGTGAATTATATGACCTCACATGTCACTCTAGTGCAAATTAAGACTCGATGAGTAGTCCAAATTAGGACTGTAAATGGTACCCGACAATTCGATAACCCGATCAGATCTTTTACAAACGGGCCGGGTTCGGATCAAAAAATTAGATCTGAAATCCTTATCGGGTCGGATGCGGGTGTCACTATTTCAAACCCGAAATCCGATAACAACCCGAAGAGAAAGTAAATGTTATAAAATGATACTTATCATCATAATTTCACTATATTTAAATTAATAAAATTATAAAAATGAGAACATGATCATATTATTATAAAAGCAAATTATATAAATTTTCATTTTGCGTCTAATAAAATTGAAATACCCTTGAAAAAAATAACTCCCACTGAAACTTTAATACACCTATTTAAAATCCAATAAAAAAGAAGAGATTTCGATTTGATCCCGAGTCCGAAGCCGAACTCCTTACCGAGTTCGGATATGACACGGAACTGAACGAAACCCGACCCGTTTACACCCAACTCCAAATAGCACTACTCGTGTCACAAAGAAGAGGACCAACAGAATAAATTGAAGAGGATTCAGAGGTTGCTGCTCTCATTCTTCACTGTGTTTTCTCTGCTGATGGCCTCTTCTTCCTCTTTTCTTCTTCTTCTTAACCTCTTCACTGTGATTCTCGTGGTCTTCACTAATTTTGAGCCGGCGACTGGTTGCTTCAGTTCAATCATCAGCTTTGGGGACTCTCTCACAGACACCGGAAACTACCTCATCTCCAAGGCCGAGCCCGCCTATGTCGGCCGGCCCCCCTATGGCCAGACCTACTTCCACCACCCCACCGGCCGATTCTCCGATGGCCGAATCGTTCTCGATTTCATAGGTGACTTTCTTCTTCTTCTTCTTCACTCTTGTTATTGTCTTCTTGTATTAAAAAAGATGTGACTGTTTTGTTGTAGCTGAGGCGATGAACCTCCCTTACGTGCCGCCATTCCTCGGAGGACCAAACCACCGGGGTTTCCTGCATGGCGTGAATTTTGCGGTCGGGGGCGCGACCGCAATCGAAAGCAGCTTCTTTTGGGAGAAGGGGATCAAGCTCAGCAGCAACTACTCGCTGGGTGTTCAGGTTGAGTGGTTCAGACAGTTGCTGCCTTCTCTCTGCCCCTCTGATTGCTCAGGTTTGATTGTACTCGGCTCTGGACAGCGCATAAAACCAAACACCTTGTGGTCACTATACAGTGCTTCAAAAATTATATCCCCGTTCTGTATTTGTGACAGATTGTAGTGAAATCTTTAGCAAATCACTTTTCTTTGTGGGTGAGATTGGAGGAAACGATTACAACATCCCATTCTTCCAAGGGAAAAAGCTGGATGAGATAAAGACGTATGTTCCTCGAGTCATTGAAGCCATCAGTGTAGCAATTGATGTAGGCATATTTTTTTCTCAATTTAAGGCAAAAGAAAAGTTTGATTCAATACAATACAAATTGAAAATTTTTCCTATTAATTTTGATTGCTAGGATCTGATTGGCCTTGGAGCGAAGACACTGGTAGTCCCCGGGTACTTGCCAGTTGGCTGCCTCGCTGGATTCCTCACGATATTTCAGAGCTCTGCGAAGGAAGACTACGACCCGCAAACTGGTTGCCTCAAATGGCTAAACGAATTCGCTGAGTACCACGACCGAAAGCTTCTAGAAGAGCTGGCCAGCGTCCGGCAGCGCCACCCCTCGGCCACCGTCATCTACGCCGACTACTACAATGCTTCAATGAGAATCTTCCAAAATCCCAATCATTTCGGTGGGTTGTATGTCTCTCTGACTGCGGTTACAGTTAAATGTGTAACTCGGTGTTCACTGAAAACGTAACGATTTGATGAATGTAGGATTTGGCGAGAGGCATCTGTCTGCGTGCTGCGGAGGTGGTGGTCCGTTCAATTACAACAAGTCCGCGGAGTGCGGGACTGAGAAGGCGAAGGCGTGCAGCGATCCGTCGAGGTTTATCTGCTGGGATGGGATGCATCTCACAGAGGCAGCCTACAGAGCCATGGCCATTCAGCTAGTGCATGGGCCTTTTGCCATCCCTGCGATCAGAAACGCATGTCATCTAGCTGTGTATCGCAGTGATTGAGCTGCAGATTGTCAATTTGTGTCAGTATCTGCGACTGAATAATTCTATCAAAAGATCAAGTTTTCACCAAAAGAAAATCTGTTGCTGAGTAAACATGATAATGGCTATTGTTTATGACTCTTGGCCCTGTTTGTTTTGCTGGAAGAGAAGGAAGAGAGAACGGAGAGGGGGCACTCTTCCCTCTTCCCTGTTTTTATCTTTTTTTTTTTTGAAAAGGAGGGAAGAGGGAAGATATTTCTTCCCCTGAAAAATGAGGTGATCTCATGTTGATCACGCGGATCTAAGAGTTTTATTATTTTTTAATCTCTCCCCTCCCACTATTCCTTCTTATCCTCCATCTCCTTCTCGCGCCCTCTCTTGTCGTCAATCGAGACATCGCAGAGGACGACAAGGATGTTGAGGTCGATGTCGCAAAGGATAGTGGCAAAGATGACGCAGAGGATGACGTCGCAGAGGCTGATATGTTAGGATTTTGTCTTGTTTTCAAGAGAATGTGATGGTTCAAAATGATCCAATCGAATTGGAGAAGATAATGACTTGAAGCAGAAGAAGTAAAGCAAGCTGGAGCAGATTAGTGATTGTATAGTCAACTAATGCTCAAACTAGTCGACTATACAGTCAACTAGACAAGATACAGAGAAGGAAGTATTATACAGGAGTCGACTTATAAGTTTTATAAGTCGACTAATAGAAAAGATTAATCGACTAATCAGTCGGTCAGAAGCGTGAGTAGTTTTTTAAAGGCACGTGCCAGTTTTCTTTCTGGTGGAGTTCGAATAGGATTCAGATTCTATTAAATGAAAATTTGTTTCTAAAAATTTAAAGAGCGTAAAATTCTTCTAGATCAAGGACATCAACTTCTAATATAATTGATCAAGATTCTTGAAGCATCCGATGACGAAGATCATCTCAGAGTTAGAATAAGAGTTATTTTGTAAAATCTTATAAATAAAAGTTGTAACCCAGTAGGTTGGTATGCGGAGAACACCAAGAAAATCTTGAAAAAAATTAAAGAAAGCCAAGAAAGTAAGAGGAAGGTGACGGTGCATAGTGAGAATGTATACTCTTATATTTAGGTGTAGATTCAAGGGAGGTGAATACTCTTATGAGATTAAGGCGAAAGTCAGATCTCTATTGTACCAAGTTATTAATAATACTCTCTCATGTTCTCTCCCCGTGGACGTAGGTCAAGTTTGGGCCGAACTACATTAAATCTTCGTGTTATTGTTATTATTTATACTCTTTTGTCTTGGTATTGCTAGTTTGTTGTACAATAGTTTTTCTTTTGCAAGTACCGTTCATATCGTCATGGTTTTCGTTGTGCGCAACAATTGGTACTAGAGCATCAATTGTATCAATAATTAGTGTCATATCTAAAAGTTGGCGAAAGTATGTAGAAAATAGAAAGTTTTACTACAAAGTTTGAGGTCAAGAAGTCCAAATAGTAAATGAAACTTCAATTTATGGTAAAATAGGGTGAAGGTGTTAAAGGTGCAACAGGGTCTTCACATGACCTTACAGAGAAAGTCAACAAAACCTGCAGGTACGTCAGATGCGGACTGGGAGGAGATGGATCTGAAGCGGCAAGCATGATCCATATATCTAACAGACGAGATATGTATAACGTGATGGATGAAAAAACAGTTACAAGATTGTGATAAAGATTAGAAATGTTGTATATGACAAAAAAACCTCTCTAACAAGATATATCTCAATAAACAGTATATGGGTTGTACATGAAAGAAGGAACAGCAGTGTTGGAGAATTTAAACTTCTTCAATAAGGTCATCATCGAGCTTCTAACTGTTGATGTCAAGATCGATGAAGAGAAAAGGCATTGATATTTCTCAGTTCTGTTGGCCCAAGGTTACAATCACCCGATTTTATGATTTTGATGATAACAAAACATATGTGGTTATTTAGTACTAATCAAGTTCAAGTGTTTAAGCATATTTCAGGGTTCTAAGTATTCAAGGAGTTTTCTTCCTCTAAAGGAAGGTGTTAAAGACTCAAGAAGATTCAAACACGGGATTAAAACTAAAAGCACTCAACGTCGCTGATGGAGAAGCCTGGTTGAAGATCTTGTGATCACCTAAAACCTTGTAAGATATTACTTTGTTAAAGTGTAGAATATAGTTGTGATGCTGAAGAAGTTACATGCACAAAATGCACGATTTCGAAAAAATAAAGTTTTGATAGTATTGGTATTCTGCACGTTTGGATTTGATACATGTCTCATAATTTTTTCAAAATTTTATAACAAGTTTAGAACATGTATTTCATCATCTATACATTGCTACATTACCTATAAACCAATACAAAATACTTTGAAAAATGTTTGAAACTCAAAAACTATCCAAAAAACTATTTCAGGCCAAGTCGGTCAACCGGGCGGTCGACCGGTGCCCATTCAAGTCAAAACGATCGACCGCTGTACGGTGGGAGAGGTTCCTTGTAAAATTTCCTTAAATCAAATGAAAGATTACAGCGGATTAACACTCCGACTACAAGGAGGGAAGATGTTTAGACTTGAATCTCCCCTTTGTTTAATGCTGGGTTCTTGATGTGACGGTGGAAAGTGAATCTTATTTTCCGTTGACCGGTGTGAACGTCAGGACCTCTTGGGAATCCTCTCTTTGGATGGCAAACGGAGTAACACAGCTCCTGTTAACCGAGAATCTCAAAGGATTGTAGGCAGAGATTAACTTGTACGCAGCAAGTTGCTTGAAGAGTTGAACTCTCTTTCTTTTTGGTGAAAGTCTCGGGGCTTCTACAGCTCGTAAGCGAAATTCTTCTCCAAGAATTATCTGATCCACCGACCGACCCCCTCCCTCTAGCAAACGGGGCTATTTATAGAGGTTTCAGGGGTGAACATGCCCCCTAAAAACACTCCATAATGAGGGTTAACTTCCTCCTTATGTCGGTAGTGATTGACCCCATAACGAGGGCAGTTATAACTGAGACGCGGGTTTAGACCCTCGCGTCTTGGTGCTGCAGTGATACTGAGACGGGGGTTTCGGCCCTCGCGTCTTGATGCTGCAGTAATGCAGAGACGCGGGTTTCGGCCCTCGCGTCTTGACGCCGCAGTAACGCTGAGACGCGGGTTTGATCCTCGCGTCTTGATGTTGTTGTGTCTAGAGTTGATGACTTGTCTTTAATGATTTTTTAGACAGCCTACAGAACCCCTCCAAAGTTTTCGATATTCCGCGGTTGACCGGGACGGATTTCGAAATACTTTGGACTCTGGTTGAATTCGTACTTCTCATGATTGGGCTGACAATCATTTAAGATGCTGTGAGTCTGATCCTGTCTGGAATATGGTCTTCGTGAGTGTACTATGAAACCCTTTGAAGCCGCCAGAAATGATCATAGCGAGTGTCTAGATACACAGTCTAGACCTCCCAGTGCTCGGAGTTTGTTGTAGGTGTACTTTGAACCAGGGTTGAACAGTCATCTGCTCATGCCAGTGTACTGTTGAACTGAATTGCAGAAGTAAGGACTGTATGCAAGTCCTGTAGACGTAGGGGTCATGTTGTTTTGGAAACGCAGTCTTCACTTAAAGTGGGGACGCGTCTGTCAATTTGCTGCAGAGACGCGGTTCTTGTAAGGATGCGTCTTTTGAGATTAAGACGCAGCTTTCGTTCTGTGAACTAGGCGCGACTTTGGCCTAGTTGAAGAGGCGCGATCTTCGGAGGGATGCGATTTTCTGTTTGAACACAAATCTGTGTTGTGGGCGCGTTGCCACGTGTCCAGCAGAATTGAGGGGACACATCTCTTTTGGCGCGCGAATTTTGCACTACATTTAATATATATGCCACGCGTCGAACGGGGATTAGGCCTCGAGCCAAACGCCGTGTTTCTCTGGGGATTTCCGTGTCTATAAAAGACAACAGTCTTTCAGGAGTCATCATTAGACTCTTCTTCTTCGTTGAGCCTTTTAGGGTTAAGAAAAGCTCGATGCCTTGTTCCTTCGTTTTCACCATCTTCAACAGTGATCTCACGGTCGAAATGGCGCCCAAGACAAAACCCACTTCTTCATCTTCGAGCGTTGTCGCTCCGGAGGTTCAAATGGGTGGTTCTTCTATGCAAGAAGCCCCTATTTTAGGTAGTAAGACCATCTGACTGGTTTTGCCATTGAAGGGGCTTAAAGAGTTCTTTTAACTCGTAAGCCTCTTTGAATATGAATCGCCAACGCGAGCTCATGCCCGTATTTGATTTTCAGGCGCGGTTCTTGAGTTGATAGACAAGACGCAGGTTGACAACATCTGCTTCTTTCCTTTATCAACTTGAGTCCGTATCTGTTTGTTTAAAGCAGGGCCTCATTGAACCTTGCGTTTTGGACTCAATGCTCAGAATATTTCTAAGTGTAGGGAGTTCAGACGCAGACTTCTTACGATTCTTGTGCCTTGTAAGATTAGACGCAAGTTTAATGAATCTCACATCTGAGTCCGATACTTAGAAACTTTTCTAAGTCCTGGATTTTAAAATGCGGGCTTCATGATAGCCTCGCGTTCTTTGAATCTAGACGCAGATTTTGATGATCTCCGCATCTGAATTCATTCCTATGTTTGAGTTTCAAACACTTAACCATTTTCTTTCAGATTTCTGATCAAGTGTTATTCTCTTTGCAGTACGATACCTCCAACCCTTTGTCTAAGAAGTGCCACTTTGGGCATGTAGGCGGCACTGATCATAACCTGACCTTTGTGCTGTAGAAAACTGCTCCTGTGACTACTGGCAAGTCGAAGGAGCGAAAGGAGAAGATCTCCAAGGCCAGTATGGTGACCCTCTGGGAGATTTATCTCTGACGGAGTGTTGAGACGGATTCTCGCACTCCATTACAGAAGCCTGTCTTCTTTTTTGGTGATGACATCGACGAGGAAGATAGGATTTTGCACGACGGCGATCATAAGTGGCTCCATCAGATAGGGGATAGGAGGTTCTTTCTCCCCAATATGGAGAGGATGTATCCTATCTTATCTTCAGCATATGTCTGTTCACCGTGGGATGGACTGGGATCTTTCCCGATTTGTCTCCAGTGTCTCGCTTGGCAAACTAGGTGCCAAAGAAGTATATTCTGCTCCGGCCATGGGAAAGAGGTCTTTGGTTTATTCTCTGGATTGGTCAGATCTGAATATCCGAGATGAGAGACCCTCAGCTCGGCACCACCTTCATCAATCAATCATGAAGGTTAGGGGTGATTTCCCGTCGACTTCCGCCCGCTCGGGTGGATTCATTCTTCCAATAGATCCTAGTGGGGCAGGATGGTCGGATTTGTCCTTGTCGAGCTTGGAGCTCTGCGGAACAAGTGGGGTTGTACCACTCGTTAGGGCTATACAGTATAGCCTCCCACAAAGCTCCCATAATTTCTATGGCATCTTGGAGCACTATAATCCTTTTACGGGCACATTTTTTACTCCAGTCGGAGAGATGGAGCTCGCTCTTCATGAGTTGTATGAAGTCTCGGGGCTTGTTATGGGAGATGCCCCTTATGAAGAATACGTTCTGACTTCTGAAGAACTTCATCTCTTGAAGAAGGAGAACCCTCAAGTATACGAGACATACTGGGAAGTGTTGTGTCACTTCCACATCTGCGGCCAAATAACCTCCTGGAGAACCAGGGGTGTCAAGCAGATGTCCTGGGCAAGTTACCTATTCAATGGTATAAATGAGAAAGACAGCTCAGTGACCAACCTGGCTCCTAGTACTGACGAAGAAATTGTTGAGAGGATTAATGCCTCTGTAAGCTCTTACACCATGGAGTCAAATGAGGATACTTTCAAACCTGACACGGTCTTTGAAAGTTTTCATCATCAAGCCTGTGACTGGGCGCTATTGGCGGGCTTTCTTATGCTATGGCTGAAGCGTTGTGTGGTGCCAACATTGCCACATGAAGTAATTGTCGCCGATGTGGTATACCCGGCGTTTTGCTGGCCTATGGAAAGTCATCGCCCTTCTCCCAGCCATGGTGGCTGGAATTCAAAGCGGATTACGGGCTCTGGTTAAAAGCCTATGCCAAGTGGAAGTCGTTGTCGACTCTAAGGGTAGACCAGAGGTTGACTCGAAGGGAAGGCCAAGAGTAAAGACCCCTAACCCTAGGATCGAGCTTCCATATACGTACATGATGGCCTGGTACGTTATGCACTGCCCTCCACTGATGACGGCGGTGCCTCTGTCTGAGAGATTTGTCCCTTTTGGCAGAAGCTGGAGAATTCGAGCTGGTCTAACTACTATATGTTCTTCGTTCAGAAATGTATTCTGAACTCTTGGAACTACCAGCTCGACCGTTGCTTCCCCGAGATTACTGGCGCATCTTATGGGGATAAATTTTCTGATCTTGCGGGACCAGATGACTTCACAAGACTGCCATCGGAGTCTTCTGGTAGCTGATTAATATTCGGCCTGGGTATCTACTTTTCCGACAAGGGAATTCATGTACCATCGAGCCTTACATGCCGAGTCGTTTTGCTCGACAGTTCGGCTATGATCAACTGTACGTTGGTAACCCCGATGCTGACCTCTCCTTCAGCGGAAACTTGTTTGAAGGTGCTCGGTCATGGTATTATAGTGTGGCTGGAGGGACAAAAGCTGTCTTCAGCTTACCTCACAAGACGCCCAACTGTTACACTAGCCTTAGCTTCTGTACATGGTATTCCCTGGCTAGCAAGATGCCTGGTTTCTCAATAAATATCTCATGCATTAAGAGCATCAATGCGTCTTATAAGGACAAATTGGAGTCCAACAAACGCGCGCGGAGTATGGAGGAATACCAGGCAGTCGAAAAAGAAGCAGGAGGGGAAACAGGGACGGGATCGAGAGCAGCAACACCCAAGGAGCAGCCCATTAAAAAGAGTCGGCAGGCTGTGTCTAAACGTTCCCATGGCTCTACTTCTAAGGGTGAGCCTATCCCGAAGAAGGCTAGGAGAGAACCGGAGGCTGAAGCTTTAATGCCCGAGGTAGTCCCTTCTGGTGTTGAGAGGCAGAGGGAGGAAGAGGAAGAGGAAGAGGAGATCCCCCTTCTTCGTCCTCGCGGACTACGCAGCAGGGGCCCGTGATCTTAGAAGAAGGGGAGCTTGCAGGTGAACCCGTCATGGCTGAGGAGGCTGAGCGACTCGAAGTTGACCTGGTGGGAAAGGATGATATTGAGATTCCAGGGGTCTCAACTCAGCCAGGGTCTTCTTCAGTTCAAGAGAGAAGAGACGGGGTGCAATAGCCTGGGTCTCCTAATGTATTGATACCCAGCTCGTGGGTTGTCGATCCCAGCCCTACTACTGGGGTACTTGGTGGTAAGGTCTCGATCGCTGAGACCTCCTGTGTTGAACTGTCGTCTTCATCGTCCGAAGAGCATGGATATTATTCTGGCGATGAAGTCGATTTTGGCGATGAACCCGCTCTTCCAGATACGAGCAAATTCTCGCATATTTCAGAGGAAGAGATACAAGGGTGTGATTTATGACGGTTTCGCCAATAGCAACGATTGCTGCTACCGAAGGTACTCTCCTTATTTTTTTGAACCGGCTTCTCCTTTAGCTAGGGAAGGGTTTTGACATTTCCTTTGACTTTGTGCTATAGGGCTGGCTGTCGACAATGAAGCTACAACTTCCTCTCAGATTGAGGAAATGATACAAGAGTTGGCCCAGCAGGAGGGCCTGAGGCTCCTATTACTGGGATGCCTCAAGAAAGTGCAACCGTCGAGGTCGGGGAGGCCTCAATCCCACATGACCTGTCCAAGAACTTGCCATCTTCAGACCCTCAACTTGGTAAGAGAATACTGACGCATTGAATATTCTCCTTTTTATTGTCATGGCTGATGTTTCGGTGGTTTGCAGAGAGTGCTGGAGGAGTTCAAGCAGAGAATCCTGCGGCAAGCATTGACGCAGAAGGTAGTACAGCTCAAACCTCGATCGGGGAACCTGATGTCGCAAAGTTTGCTGCTACCCCTGTCGCAATGGAGGCTGCTACGACAATAACCGCCCCAGAGGTATCGACAACTATCTCAGCACCTGACGAACCTATCATCAGCCTCACTTCTGCACAAGATGAATCGATTCCCGTTTCTCGTCCTGTCATGGAAAGGGGGTTGGGGAGTACATCCGCAGAGTTCTCTCCAGTTAATGACATCATGGAAGAGTTAGCACGTCAAATGGTGCAACAATTTTTTACTTCCATGAGATCTTGTATTGACCTCATCCTTTCTGGGGGCAGCTCTTTCGAGTTTGCCCGAATACTTCTCGAAAATCAGATCGAGAATATTCGCCATACTGGAAGTCCTTCGCAGGCTAGGGCATGCCTGATGCTAGTGGAGCAACTGGGGAGCCACCTGAAGGAGCTCAAGACTCTGGAGAACGCTGGCTGAGTAGACGAGGCTCGGACAACCCTGAATAAGCTTCTTGCCGCTCAAGAACATGAGCGAAAGGAGATGGAGGAACAAATAGCTGAAGAGACCCGCCACCTCCAGCATTTTCAGGCTGACCACCAAAGGTTGATTGGCGATTTCAAGGAATCTGAAATCGTCATACAAAGTTCAAAGTAGGTTATTGCCACTGCTCGAGCTACCATAGCCAGGGCACAAGCCTTGATCGAGATCAATGAGCAGAAACTTGCCGCTGCTAGGAAAAGGCTGGAGGAGCTGGAAAATGCTAGAACGCAGGCTGAAGAAAGCCTCTCCATTCATTCTTCCAGGTTGGAGTCTCTTCAAGTGCAACTAGCTGCGAAGAGATTTTTGTCTGAGGAGGAGCTGCGGGTCCAAGCTCTAATGGAGGCTGAGAAGGCACATCAGCACGAGATGTATCGTCTCTGAGAACAAATCCGTTCTTTGGCGAAGCAAGATTATTAGCCTCCCTTTTTTTTGTTTAAAAAGAACACTCTACTTGTCAAGAGTGTCTGTATTACTTTTACCATTTTTGAATCAAATAATAAAAGTCTTCAGAGTTTTGCTCCATTTCAATTTTTTTTTTTGCTCGCTGTAGATGAACTCAATTTCATAACCGCAGCCTTTGACTGTAGTCTTTAGTCGGCAATGAATAATAAACTCAAGCTGAACTGAGTTCTTGAGTGAAACGCGGGTTCTAATTTATAATGGAGACACAGTTCTGGGAAACGCGACTCTGACCCGCTAATGGAGACGCCGTAAAGACGCGTGAAATCTCTTTTTTGATAAAGATGCGGTTCTGATTATGGAAGGACGCGGATCCCCGGACGCGGCCCTTAATTCTGTCAGGATGTAGAATTCAGGATGTAGTGGGGACGCGGTCTTAGGCTCCTCAAGACTGACGCATGGATCTCAGCTAGTTGACGGGGACGCGGCACTGGCTCAGTAGAGACGCGTCTCTTGACCCTTGGTAAGGTGCAAACTCAGGCTATATTGAATTTATGATAAAAATACAACTGTCATCTCGCAATGGAGACGTAGTTCCGAGTTCATAGGCCTTCTCTGTGGGGACGCAAGCTTCGGAACGCAGCTTTCAATTTAATGCGGATTCAGGATCCAATTCGCTGAGGGACCCGCTACGCCTCTCTCAAAACGCGATAGAAAGTCTCTTAGTAGAAATGAAGGAACGCAGCCTTTGGGTTTATGACGGTACGCGGATTTAGGACGCGACCATTGAGTCTGCACTTGACGTGACCTCCCAAGTGTCGCATGCGACCCATTTTAATGATCTGGTTGGACCTTTAAATGCCAAGTTGGTGTTGACGATGGGGATTTGCGTCCTAGATGTTTCCCGAAGCGGCAATTGGGCTTTGGCATTAATATCTTTAAATGCCAAGTCAGCGTTGACGATTGGGGACTTGCGTCCTTGACGTTTCCAAAACGACAATCCACGCGTCAGCTCTTCATTGGGTTTTGGCATTAATATCTTTTAAATGCCACGTCGGCGTTGACGATTGGGGACTTGCGTCCTTGACGTTTCGAAACGGCAATCCACGCGTCAGATCTTCATTGGGCTTTGACGTAGTGCGGGAATTAAGGCCGATGGCTCTGATTTTATGCCATTAATCACAGGCCTTACGGGTTGCCTATAAATAGGCCTCGCCCCCTTAACAGTCCATTGCTTAGACTATTTTCCCTTGAGAGCAGGCGCTCTGAGGGACTTCATCTTCTTCCTTCAATGGGATTCGCCCCCATGCACAGCGAAGACCCAAAGCTTTCATGCTTTTCTTTAATCTTTTTTGAAGATTATTACTGTCAAGTGATTTCAAGATCAAAAATCGTCCCCTCGAGTAGCTTTTATATCCGCGCCTTGATGCAGAAAGTTCAACCTTTAAAGGGTTATTCTGCGGTAGGAATTACTTGTCCATTATGAAATACTTATTAAAACTGAGTTTCAGTTTTGCTGTCCTTGAAGAGATTCACCTTCTTGACCTTCTCTTGAAGCCTGACTGGTGCGCTCATTATTTGAAAGTTGTGCCTTTTAGACTTCTTGATGAAGCGCGAGTTGATTAAGTCTGAACTCTAACTTAAAGTCCATTGGACGCAAGTGTGATGAACTCTGTACCTGGACTGTAAGACACGAGCTTTGCATATAGAGCTCGCGTTTGACGTTGTTGACTTCAAAGAACTTTAATTCTGGTCAAGGGCTTCAGACTTGGATGCAGCAACCCTTGTTTCTCGAACAAGGATGTGGCAATTTTCGCGTCTGGTTCCCTTTGCGTCAATTATTTTAGACGCGGGTCTATCACTTGACCGCGTTCAGATCTGTGTGCATCTAGAATCCACAACTTCGAACGCGTCTATTTCTGTCACAACAGGACTTTGACTTTCTGCGCGGGTCATCCCTGCGTCTGAAGTCTACAGCTATAGCCGCGTCTATTCTTCAATCTTTCTGTTTCAGGATTCTAACCTTCTGGTTTTTACTCCTCGCAGGTAGCCTCAATCATTCTTTCGCATATTCGCTGGGCCCTTGGGAGAATATATCGGCCAGCGAACCTGTTCGATGGTCGACCATTGGAGGAGAAGTCACGGCTCCTGTTTATGGGAGACGAGGATTTGCGCGACGGATGGCATCCATCAAGACCTCATTGGACATAATGCACCGCCAGTACCCTCGGGCTCGTCATGGTCACAGTGGGTATGGCGGTGGATATAGTGGTGGGTATGGTCCTCTTACAGGTCACTGGAAAGAGGACATCACCTGTAAGGTCTTGGATTCTCCCTTCACCAGTCTTACCCCAGAAGTGACATCGACAAAAAATTCATGCTCATTGGATGACTTTCTGGTGGTAGAGATGTTCATCAACGAAGGGTCATGACCTATATCAGTTGGTCGGGCGGAATCAGAAGGCATTGCTGCATTTTGACCTCAAGAAACACCATTGTTCTCAGCCACGATGGACTCCTTTGATGTTACATCTTGCATCATGATGTAATCAACATCCGATCATCACAACATTGCTCGGCCCTTCTTTGGCGCTCTTCCGAACATCTTGTATTGGGAGTAGTGAGACTACTTTAAGGAGTGAGTGTAACCTTTTACTGAGAGAGAGGGACTTCTTTGTACTCCTTTATTGTAACACTCAATCTTATTGTATAAGAGAGCGTCTTGTATCACTTTAATATGTCTGGACATAAATAAAAGTGACACTTTTTTCTTTTTCTTTTTTGTCTCCTTCCATTGTCTTGAATTCCCTTTTTGTATTGAAAATCAGACGAAATGGAAGTAAAAAGATTTTTGACTTGCTAAAAATATGATAATACTCCTAACGAGTCAGAGTCTGTAGGAAAATCCTGTTTCAGGAAATTCAACAATGCTGTCAGAGGTGTAATATTAACTTGACAGAAGTAAGATAATTCTCGTGGACCTGCCAATCTATAAATGAGAATGACAAGTGGAATTTGTATCCCCAGGGAGGATGAGTTTTCATCAGAGGTTTGATGTTAACTTGACTAAGACTCAGTTGCAGATTTAATGAAAATACTGTTAATGGTGTAATGTTAACCTAACAATGTTTTTAAGTGGACTTGTTATTCTGTTGATGAGAATAACAAGTGAGACTAGACTCACGGGGAATCTAGGAGGACTTTTTCCGTTAGAGGTGTGATATTAACTTAACAGGTTGAATATAGTCTTGTCAGAAGTGTGATGTTAACTTGACAAGGGTGTGAGTCAGAGGTGTGATATTAACTTAACTCAAGAGTGTTCCAGCTTCGTTTGGGAAAACTGAAAGTGTCATTGTCATAGGTGTGATGTTTAACTTGACACTGAGGGTAATGCTAGAGGTATAATTTTGAACTTGGCATTGGTCAACTCGACTTTGACAAGGAAGTCCGAGGGAAAGTCATGGCCATAGGTGTATTGTTGAACTTAGTAATGACCTGGATGCTAGAGGTGTAATGTTAAACTTAGCATCGCTCATTTCAGCTTCGATACGGAAGTCTGAGGGAAAGTGACTGTCAGAGGTTTAGTATTGAACTTGGCAGCAACTCAATCACTGTTAGAAGTGTAATGTGAAACTTAACAGTAATTTGTCAGATGTGTGGTATTAACTTGACAGAAATTGACTCGAGATAGGAGCAATTTGAGGACCCGTCGTTCTATTGATGAGAAGTGACAGGTAGAATTTGAAATGTCAGAGGTGTAATGTTAAACTTGACATTGATTTGCGATACAAGCAATTTTGAAGACTATCATTCTATTGATGAGAATTGACAAGTGAAGTTGGAAGTGTCAGAGGTGTAGCGTTAACTTGACAAATCGGAAGACCTGCTACTTCATATAGAGTTGAGACAAGTAAGATTTACACTTACTAGGGAGTATTGAAATTTTTCATTACCAGAGGTATAATGTTAACATAGCAGTGACTGTATTCTATGGACCTACCATTCCATGTATGAGAATTGGTAGGAGATTTTGGAGGAGGGCATGAGACCAAGTCCACTTAGGATTTTAACAAACCCTCAGCTATCAACAGATTGGTGTGCCTTTACCAACTACCGTTTGAGTTAGGCTAGCCATGTTATTCTCCTCAGCATGATGAGTTGTCGAAGACTTATGTTGGGCTTAGAAGCCAACATTTTCCTCTGTCCTTAGCCGCCGGAGGCATCGAACGTTAATGAAGGTAGAAATACCAAAACCAAGTTTCGTCTTTTGTTTCAAGATTAACATCATACATCATGATGCAGTCAGTGCTCGATTAGCTTGTCATGATCTATCGTGATGTGACCTAATAAAGGAAAGAACTTTTCTTGGATCTGGAGCTTTGATCAGAGGTGTAATATTAACTTGATCAGAGGAAAAGTACTACTAAGGATAGTACTTCTTCAGAAATCGGCCGTTGATCGGCATCATGAGTGTATCACCATTTGAAGTTATGAGGCGATATGCTCCATTTGAGCAGACTGATTCTACTACAAATGGTCCTTCCCATTTGGGCTGGAATTTTTCTTTTGTCTTATGTGTCATCACCATAGGTCTTCTGACGGCTAAGACAAGGTCACCTTTCTTGAAAGTTCGCGCCTTAACTTTCTTGTTGAAGGCTCTGGTAATCCGGACTTGATAAAGCTCGATTTGTTATTGGGCCTGCAGACGTTTATCATCTACGGCTTCCAATTCTTGGAGTCACAGTCGATGCTTCTCCCTTTTGTCATCTCTGCTTTCAAGGCGACGCGCAGAGATAGAATTTGAATTTCTAGTGGAAGCACGACTTCACACCCATATACCAAAGAAAATGGCGTAGCTTTAGTTGGGGTTCGAACAGTTGTGCGATAGGCCCATAAGCATTCACCTAACTTGTCGTCCCAGTCACGCTGACTTTTCGAAACGAATTTCTTAAGAAGCTTGCCAATGGTCTTATTGAAAGCTTCTGCGAGACTGTAATACCCCGTTTCCAGATTACGTACTTAGTTGCGTATTCAGCTTTTCGATCGTATTTTTCGATTTACTTCCTGTATTTGACCGATTTCACTTTCAAATATCATTTTCCAATATACTAGATTTTCTAGGATTTTCTGGATTTTTCCTGAATTAAAATGAATTTCTTCAAAACCAGTGTCGACCAGTGTCGCTGATCGATTCCTGGAATTTTAATTCTCAAACAGTTAGGAATTTCTAGATGGTCCTTTAGACTTTATTTCTTAGAATCATATTCCCTACTTAAATACTTTTTCTGAGAATTTTATAAATTTATGAAAACTCCAACGGAGTCGGTAGATAACTGATTCCGGGATTTTTAGTTTTAAAACTATAAAGTATTTCTTAAAAAGGATTTCACTATTAGTCTTCAAATCTTATTCTTGATTTTGGTAAAATTTTCAGGTCATTCCGAGATACTTGAATTTCGGACATTTTTTCAATAATCCCAAAATTTCACAATTTCCACCTCATTTCCCACTCACTTCCCCACCTAACCCCACTCATTCTCTCTCTCCCACAGCCGGCCAAGTGGCTAGGTGAGGGACACCTCACTCCCCTCCTTTTTGCAAGAAAACCCCTCTCTTCCACCTAAATTCCACCCCCTTTACAAAATCCCAAACATATAAAAGCTTTCCCCTTTGCATTCTACTCTTTTCTTCTCCACTTCAACAAAAGAGAAACCTTCACCAAAGTCTCTCCTCCTTCCTCAAACTGAACCTAGCTCCAAGAACACCCCAAGCTCTTCACCTCCAGCTCAAGCTACTACTTTGGAGCTTGGATCGTAGCTCTCTTCGTCGTCAAGGATCAATTAGGAGCTAACCGTCAACCACACTCTTTCCGGACTCGTAGAGCTTCAATCAAACGGTACCAAGTGAGTATTTCACTCACCATGACTTGAATTAGCCCTAGAACACTTGTATCTATACCTCTTGTACACCTAGGTCACCAAAAAACCATGAATTGAACCATCAAACACAATTTCCAGAAAATCTGTTCTGTCACTGTTTTTCCCACGATTAGTCGACTTACCCTAGGAGCTAGTCGACTAGAACACTTAGCTGAAACTTAGCTTTTCTGGAAAACACAGTATTAGTCGACTTACCCCAAATATCAGTCGACTAATCTTTTCTGGACATAAATCTCAACTCTCTGGAAATCCCTATTAGTCGACTCCTGAATCCTCCTAGTCGACTAATCCTCCCTGGACCAGAAATCCAACTTTCTGTATCAACAGACTTAGTCGACTTAAGCATCTGTTAGTCGACTGGAGACCCCTATTAGTCGACTAACCCTTACCCCTAGTCGACTAATTCTGACTGTGTGTCATAATTAATTTCTGTTCTGAATTTGGTTCTTATGCTTGTTACATGTATGTTATATCTTGCTTGTTCATGATTCGATACTGGCACTACATGACCTATTACTGCATGGATGTATCTCTTGTTATCTCATGACTTATTATTGCATATACTCGTTTCATGACATGTTAAATAGTAAACATCACCACTTATCATGCCATCTCTTAAAACTAAGCATGATACACTTGACTTTTACATAAAAAGCACCAACTTACATATGTCGGGGGGGAAACATGCGGATATCGATACGTGTTCGTGTTTACTGTAACGCCCGATCCCAATGATACGGGAACGTCACTGCAACGCATATACGTAGGTCAGATGGTGCCCCCACGTATATACGCTAAGCATTAAGTACAACAAGTATCAGAGTACAACACACAGCGTGGTATATTCATATGCCAACTTACAAAAGATAAATACAAAGTTATACAAGTTATGATAAGCAAAATCACTTTACAAGTGTCCTTTATCACAACCCAAGTCCAAAATGAATCCTATATAACCAAAAATACAAAAATGCTCACGAAATGGATGGAGATCCCGTGAACCAAAAGGAAGAGTCTGGCACGAGGACCGGAGCTAATCTGCCTGCTCACTAAAGAAAGCCTGATCTTCGGTGGATGGCTCCACTTCGACCCAGGCCTCGGAATCTGAATATGCAAATCCAAAGGGTCAAGACATATAATAACAAATAAAAGATAGTCAAGTGACATAAGTTGTTCGGTACGGAAAAGAGATTTTGCCGTAAAATTTCCTTGAATCAGTTGAAAGATTACAACAAAACAATATTCCGACTACAAGGGAGGGAGGATGCTTGGATCTTCCCTTTGTTTAAATCTGGGTTCTTCGTGTGGCGATGGAGAGTGAATCTTGTTCTCCGTTGACCAGATGACCGTCCTGGACCGTCGGGGATCTTCTCTTCGGCCGGTAGGGGAGTAACTCAGCTCCGGCTACCAAACTCTCAAAGAGGAGGTAGCGAAGATAGGCTAGTACTCAGTAAGCCTGTTGAAGAATCTCTTCTCTCTCGGTCGTCGACGTCGGGCTTTTCTCTCTTGATGCCTTGATCTTCTGACCCTCTGGATTCAAAAATGCCGACCTGATAATCGATCTTCTCACCTTCTTCTCCCACTGAATCCAATTCTTCGACCCTTCCTTCATAGCCAACAGGGCTATTTATAGGGGTCTTAGGGGGTGATCGTGCCCCCCTAAAAATGCGCCTGAATGAGGGCCGTTACCCGCGATACGCGCGGTAACTGACTCCCCACGATCTGGGCGGTTGCAACTGAGACGCGGATTTCAGACTAAACGCGCCTTGATGCTGAGACGCGGGCTTCAGGCCGGACGCGCCTTGGATGCTGAGACGCGAGCTTCAGTCCCTTGCGTCTTGGATGCTGAGACGCGGGCGTCGAGCCAACGTGCCTTGATATTGAGACGCGGGCTTCGGGCCGACGCGCTTTGATGTTAAGACGCGGGCTTCAGGCCGACGCGTCTTGAAGTTGAGACGCGGGCTTCAGGCTGACGCGTCTTGAAGTTGAGACGCGGGCTTCAATCCTTTGCGTCTTTGAGACTGCTTCTTTGGTGGCTTGCCTGGTTAGTCATTTTTAGACAGCCTACAGAACCCCCTCCAAAGTTTCCGATATTCCGCAGTTGAATGGGACGGATTTCGGAATACTTTGGACTTAAGCCGCGTTCGCCTTTGTGACTGGACTGTTGATGCTTCGGGTTTGATCTTATCTGGAATTGGTCTTCGTGAGTGTACTGTTTAACTCTATGAAGCCATCAGAGTTGATCGCGTTGAGTGTCTAGATACGCAGTCTAGACCTCCCCGATTGCTTTTTAGTCTGTCACGGGTGCGTTTTTGGCTGGGAGTGGTTGGTTGTCTGTTGGCGCCAGTGTACTGTTGAACTGTCTTGCAGACGCATGAAACTGGACGCAGGCTCCTTTTTGAAAGCAGACGCAGGAGACTGGACGCAGGCTCCTTTTTGAAAGCAGACGCAAGAGACTGGACGCAGGCTTCTTTTTGAAAAGTAGAAGCCACTTTGAAGACGCAGCGTCTATAGGGTAGACGCGATGTTGGTCAGACGCGAACTCCTTAGAGGGGACGCGACCTTCAGAAAGCATTCTTGGAGATGCTGACGGGGCATGTCCGGTGCGTTTTCTGGGCGCGAACTTTACGCTGTCATGATGACGCCGCCAGCTGGCCTGGGGAAACGGCGAAAATTCGCCTTTTGGCGCGCGGATCTCGCGGTTCATTAAATGAACTGCTCCACGTGTCGGCTTCTGATTCGCGGCGGGGTTGCGACGCATGATCTTCGTCACCGGCAGTGATTTTGTTACACGCGTCAAGCGACGGTTCGCTGCAGCGTCCCTTGGGTCACGCGCCGCGTATCTCTGCGCATCCCCGTGCCTATAAAAGGCAACTGTTTGGAGAACTTCCTCTTCTTCTCGCGCTTGCTAAGAACATATTCTCCCCCTGTCCTCTGTTTAACCTCGGATCAAATTTGCCATGGCACCAAAGATTAAGCCGACCGCTTCTTCCTCAAAGGCGACCACCACCGAGGCCCGGAGGGGCAGCTCTTCCTCTGCGCAGGACTTCGTCCTCCAAGGTCTCCAAGGTAGTATGCCGTCTAGGCAGAACTTCACCACAGTGTTTGATTCCCCAGACGCAGTCTTTGGGATGATAACCGGGGCGCGGATTAGACAATCTGACGCCCAAGGACTCTGTGCTTCGGGTCCTTCACTTAGAATTTCTCTAACTGTGAAGGTCTCTGGACGCAGCTTTGCAGAACGCAGATTTGATCTTCGCGTTCTGTGTCATCAGGCGCCAATTTGATGAATCTGGCGTCTGAATCCAAGTGCTTTGAATTTTTACAAGTCTTGGTTTGCAGAACGCGGATTTGATCCTTGCGTTCTGTATCATCAGGCGCCAATTTGATGAATCTGGCGTCTGAGTCCAAGTACTTTTGAAATTCCACAAGTCTTGGTTTGCAGAACGCGGATTTGATCCTTGCGTTCTGTATCATCAGGCGCCAATTTGATGAATCTGGCGTCTGAGTCCAAGTACTTTGAAATTACACAAGTCTTGGTTTGCAGAACGCGGATTTGATCCTTGCGTTTCTGTGCCATCAGGCGCCAATTTGATGAATCTGGCGTCTGAGTCCAAGTACTTTGAAATTACACAAGTCTTGGTTTGCAGAACGCGGATTTGATCCTTGCGTTTCTGTGCCATCAGGCGCCAATTTGATGAATCTGGCGTCTGAGTCCAAGTACTTGGAATTTCATAAGTGGCTTCAATCTTTGCGTTCTGTGCTTCTTGACGCAGATTTGCGGGTCTGGACGCGGATTTGATGATTCCTGCGTCCAGTATCTTTTCTGCGTTTGGACGCAGAACACTTAGTATTTTTCTTTACTTTTGGTAAAGCATCTGACTTAAGTGTCTTTATCTTTTTGCAGCGCCGCAACCTGCTACTTCACTCCCCAAGATACGCCATTTTGGGCATGTAGGTGGAGCTGACCGGAACCTGACCTTTGTGCTGCAAAGGACTGCCCCTGTGACTGCCGACCAGTCGCCGGCTCGTGAGAAGAAGCTCTCGAATGTCGAGATGAGGACTCTTCGAGTGCTGATGACCGATGCAGCATTCGTCACGGATGACGGCATCCAGCTGGAGAAGCCCGCCTTCTTCTTCGGGGATCATATCCACGATGGCGGCCATCGCGTGCACGAAGGGACTTACACATGGCTCCGTCAAATAGGGGCAGAAGGTTCTTTCTCCCGGCCATGGATAGGATGTACCCTATGTTCTATTACCAGCATATGTCCGTCCCGCGGAAGATGGAGTTTGACCTCGCTCGATATGCTCCTGAGGTTACTCTTGGCGATCTGGGCTCCCACCACCAAGTGCACCGTCATGACGGCCATGACGGGTCGGTTATCGGCCTTTTCCCTGGATCGCGCAAGAGGGAGATCCCGTCTGGAGAGATACCGCACATTGGCGCCACCTTCCTCAACATGTTCATGGCAGCGGAGGGTGACTACCCAGTTGCGTTCCGTGCATATGGGTGGATCCATTCCCCAGCGAATTACTGGTGGGGCAGGATGGTTGGCTTTGTCCTTACCGAGCTCGGGGATTTGTTGAAGCGTGTAGGACTGTACTCGGCGGTCAGGGCCGTACAGTGGGGGATCCCTCAAAGTTCTCAAAACTTCTTTGGGATCCTAGAACGTTATAATCCCTTGACGGGGACGTTCTTTACTCCAGTCGGGGAGATGGGCCTTGCCTTACACGAGATGCACGAGGTCTCAGGACTGGTAACAGGGGACATGCCCTATGAAGAATATGTCCCGACCGCTGTGGAGCTTCGCTACGTGAAGGAGGAGTTTCCCCTCATATACGAGACCTACTGGGAAGTGCTCTGTCACTTCCATATCTGCGGTCAGATCACCAAATGGCGGTCGCAGGGGGTCACGTATCTGTCTTGGGCCAGTTATTTGTTCAACAATGTGAACACCAAAGACCACTTGATCACCCGATTGGCTCCCAGCTCTGATAGGGAGATCGAAGACCGGATTGACCAGGCTCCCGAGAAGTTCTACACCACAGAATCGAACGAAGATGGTTTCGACCCCGACTTGGTTTTTGAAAGCTTCCACCACCAAGCCCGGACTCCTATCTCCGATCGGGCTGCTGGCGGGTTTTCTGATGCTGTGGCTAAAGCGTTGTGTGGTGCCCACGCTGCCACATGAAGTTATAGTTGCCGAGTGGTGTACCCGGCGGTGCTTCTGGCCCATGGCAACCCTATAGCTCTTCTCCCGGCCGTGGTGGCTGGTATTCAGAGCGGGCTGCGGGCGCTGGCTAAAAGCTTTTGTGAGCCGCCAAAAACTGTGGATTCCGAGGGAAAGCCGCTCACGGACGCAGAGGGGAATCCAGTGGTGAAGCGTCCCAATCCTCGGGTCGAGCTGCCTTACACATACCTTATGGCCTGGTATGTGATGCACTGCCCCTCTTTGATGACGGCGGTGCGTTGGAAGGAGGACTCCGTCCCCTTCATACAGCGATTGGAGGGTTCAAGGTGGCAGGATCCTTACATATATTATATCCGGAAGCGTCTTTCAGCCCCGGCAAACTATCAGCTCAATCGTTGCCTCCTCCAGATCCCTGGTGCATCCTACGGCGATCTACTTGTCGATTCCGCAGGCCCTGATGATTTCACGAGGTTATCCCAGGGAGCCTTCTGGTGGTTGCTCAATATTCGGCCCGGGTATATGCTTTTCCGACAAGGGACATCATGCACCATTGAGCCATACATGCCGAATCGCTTCGCTCGACAGTTCGGCTATGACCAGCTCTATATCGGGAATCCAAATGCTTATCTCGCCTTCGAAGGGAACTTGTTCGAGGGTGCTCGGGCCTGGGTACTATAGTGTGGCTGGAGGGACAGGAACAACCTTCCGTCTACCTCTTGAAGCGCCCAAGTGCCAGATGAGTCTAAGCTATTGTACTTGGTACTCCCAAGCCGTCCAGACACCAGACTTTCTTCCGGCATCTTCATGTATCGAGAGCATCAATGCAAGCCTCGAGGCAAGGACAGAGTCTGGTAAACCAACGAGACTCGTAGAGCAGTACCGGAAAGCCTGTAAGGAGGTCGGGAGAAGGACGAGGAGGGAGCCACGAGCTACAGAGCCACGACCGCCAAGGGCAGAGCCACGAGCGAGGAATGAACCGTCAGTAACGAGGGCGGAGCCATCAGCGACGAGAGAGGAGCCTCCAGCAACGAGGGCGGAGCCACCAGCAAAGAGGTCTAAGCAGTTGGCGAGTAAGCGTCATCACGCTCTACTTCTGTTGTTGAGCCTGCCCCGAAGAAGGTTAGGAGGGACTTGGCGGCTGAAGTCTCTCAATCCGGAGCTATCTCTGCCGGAGTTGAGGCTCTCCTGAAGACGTCGTCAGAGTTGAGGAACCTTCGGAAGAGGAGGATTTCCCCCTTTAACTCGTGCTCCTAAGTCGCACCGCGAGGCTGTGGAGGAAGGGGAGTTCATCGAACAACCCGTTATTGCTGCTGATGCCGAATCCCCGGAGATTGACATAATGGGCGATGAAGATGTTGAACTTCCGGAAACCTCAGCTCAGCTCAAACCTCCTTCTGCTCATGAAGGGAGAGATGAGGCACAGCAGTTGGGGTCTCCAGGCGTCTTCATCTCTAGTTCCAGGGCCGTCGACCCTAGTCCTACTACTGGGGTGATTGGAGGCAAGGCTCCGATTACGGAGCTTCCTGAGCTGTCGTCTTCTTCGCTCTCAGGGGAAAGCCTCTTTGAGGACAAAGTCGACTATAGCGAGGAACCCGCTTCTCCTGATCAAAGCAAGTTCTTCCATGTCTCAGAGGAGGAAATGTATGAGGCGAGTCATCATCTGCACCACCAGTGGCGGCTATTCTGTTGAAGGTACCCTTTCCACCTCCTGTCCAATTTTTCTTTACATGTTGAAGAAGATGTCTTGACATTCTTCATTTTATATTGCAGGGCCAACCGGAGATGCCGAGGCTACAACCTCCTCGCATATTGAGGAGATGGTGAGAGAGTTGACTCGGCCACAGGGAATTGAGACCTCAGCTGCTGAGATGCCCTCAGAGGGGGCAGCTGCTGGTACTGGGGAGCCTTCCACTCTACCAGAGGAGGAAGCCACTACTGAGGTCAAGAAGGCTCGGGTGGAGGGTCCAACGGCAGGTCCACTCCCAGGAGATTGCACAGCCCAAGCTTCAAATGAAGCTTCTGAGGAAATCGTGCTTGCCACTCCATCATTGGTCGCGGAAGTTCCAGCAGGGATAGCACCTCCGGAAGCACCAGTGGCTGGTTCCGCTCTTGCCGTATCGACAGTCAGCATGACTTCTGTGCAAAAAGAGCCGGCCTACACCCCTCTTTCGAGATAGAAAGGGGGTCGGGGAGCGTTCCGGGTGATGACAGCATGGACTTCCTGACACGCAGTACGGTGCGGCAGTTCTTTGAAGCGATGCGATCGTGCATCGACTTTATCCTTTCTGGGCGTCGTTCTTTTGACTTTGCCCGGAGATTTCTCGGGAATGTGGCCGAGAACATCGAGCTAGTCGGGGGCCTTCCTCTTGCTCAGGCATGTATGCGGGTGGTGGATCAGTTGGAGAGTGACCTGAAAGAGCTGAAGTCTTTAGACGAAGCTGACTCCCTCCACGAAACCCAAGTCATCCTGGATAGCCTCCTTTCTGCCCAAAGGCAAGAGCGACAGGAAGTGGAAGTACAAATTGCCGAAGAGGTCAGCAACCTTGAGCGTTCCCAGGCTGAATGCCAAAGGCTGATTGAAGACTCAGGGGATACTGAGCTTATCATGCAGAACACAGAGCTTGCTATTACCAACGCTCGGGCTGCCATTGCTAAGGCCAAAGCCATGCTAGCTGTCAATGAAGAGAAGCTCGTCGCCCTCCAGAAGAAGCTAGAGGAGCAGAAGGCTGCAAGGGTACGGGCTGAAGAGAGCCAGTCTGTTCATCTCTCCAGATTGGAGACTTTGCGAGCCCAGCTGGCTGAAAAACCCTGCCTATCTGAAGAGGAGCTGCGGGTCCAGGCGATGATGGAGGCTGAGAAGGCACGTCAGCATGAGATGCATCGTCTCAGGGAGCGCATCCGTTCCCTACCAGATCGAGATTTTTAGCCTTCTCCTCCCTTTTTTTTGTAACGCTCAATCTTATTTGTATAAGAGAGCGTTTTTGTATCACTTTCATATTTTTGGATATAAAGTGACACCCTCCTTTTTACTTCTTTTGTCTCGAACTCTTTGCCTTTGGTTGGACATGTAGGAGCAAGGAAGTCTTTTGATCTTTATCAAAATTATAATCATAATCTTAATAAGTCAAAAGTATTGAGGAAAGATCTTGTTCCAAGAACTTTCATGACACTGTCAGAGGGTGTAAGCTTAACTTGACAGAGGTGATTTTTGGTGGACCTGCCACTTTGTGGAAGAAAGTGACAGGTGGAGTTCGTACCCCAGGAAAGATGAACTTTTATCAAGGATTTGTGCTTAACTTGATTTTAGATCAGCTGGGGATGTTGATGGAAACATTGTTTATTGGTGTAATGTTAACCAACAATGCCTCCAAAATGAATTCGATATTCTGTTGGGGAGAATATCAAATGAAACTAGACTCGCGGGGGAATCTAGGGAAGTCCTTACCGTTAGAGGTGTGATATTAACTTAACGGGTTGGAAATAGTCTTGTCAGAAGTGTAATGTTAACTTGACAAGGACATGAGTTAGAGGTGTGATATTAACTTAACTCATCGACATCTCAGTTTTATAAGGGAAAACTGAGGGTGTCACTGTCATAGGTGTGATGTTTAACTTAACAGTGAGGGTAATGCTAGAGGTGTAATGTTGAACTTGGCATTAGTCGTCTCGGCTTGAAGAAGTCGAGGAAAGGTCATAGCCATAGGTGTATTGTTGAACTTAGCAATGACTCGGATGCTAGAAGTGTAGTGTTAACTTGGCATCGTTCGTCTCGGCTTAAGGAAGTCGAGGAAAGGTCATAGCCATAGGTGTATTGTTGAACTTAGCAATGACTCAGATGCTAGAAGTGTAGTGTTAACTTGGCATCGTCCATTTCAGCTTCGATATGGAAGTCTGAAGAAAGGGTGACTGTCAGAGGTGTAATATTAACTTGACGGGCACCTGATATACTGCTTAGAGGTGTAATGTTAACTTAAACAGTAGTTTGTCAGAGGTGTGATATTAACTTGACAAGAATTGGCTCTTGATAGGAGCAATTTGAGGACCTGTCATTCTATTGATGAGAATTGACAAGTGGAATTTGAAATGCCAGAGGTATAGTGTTAACTTGGCAATTTTGAAGTTTGCTGCTCTATGTAGAGGTAACAAGCGGGGCTTGTACTCGACAAGGAGTATTCATTACCAGAGGTATAGTGTTTAACGTAGTAATGTTTGCATTTGTGGTCCTACCATTCTATGGATGAGAATTGGTAAGAGATTTTGGAGGAGAGAGTGGAATCAGGTCCACTTAGGATTTTTAGCAAACCCTCAGCTGTCAACGGATTTGAGGTGCCTTTACCAACTACCGTTTGAGTTGGGCTAGCCATGCTATTCCCCTCAGCATGATGAGTTGTCGAGGATTTATGTTGGGCTTAAATGCCAACGTTTTCCTCTATCCTTAGCCGTCAGAGGCGTCGGATCAAATGAGAACGTTGTCCCTTAGGATTTTTAGCAAACCCTCAGCTCTCAACGGATTTGATGTGCCTTTACCAACTACCGTTTGAGTTGGGCTAGTCATGCTATTCCCTCAGCATGATGAGTTGTCGAGGACTTATGTTGGGCTTAGATGCCAACCTTTTCCTCTATCCTTAGCCGTCGAAGGCGTTGGATTTTGATCAGAGGTGTAATTTTAACTTGATCAACAGAAGAACACCATCTAGGGATAGTATTTCTTCAGGAATTTGCCATTGATTGGCATCATGAGTGTATCGCCATTAGAGGTTATGAGACGATACGATCCATTCGAGTAGACCGACTCTACTACAAAGGTCCTTCCCATTTGGGTTGGAATTTTCCCTTCGTCTTGTGCGTCATGACCATGGGTCTCCGGACGGCTAAGACAAGGTCGCCTTTCTTGAAAGTTCGCGTCTTGACTTTCTTGTTGAAGGCTCTAGTGATGCGAGCTTGATAAAGCTCGATCTGCTGCTGGGCCTGCAGACGCTTGTCGTCTAAGGCCTCCAGTTCTTGGAGTCGCTGTCGATGCTTCTCCTCTGTTGTCATCTCGGCGGTCAGGGCGACGCGTAGAGATGGAATTTGGATTTCCAGTGGAAGGACGGCTTCACATCCGTACACCAAGGAAAATGGCGTGGCTTTGTCGGGGTTCGCACGGTTGTGCGATAGGCCATAAGCATTCGCCCAACTTGTCGTCCCAGTCGCGTTGACTTTTCGAGACGAATTTCTTGAGAAGCTTGCCAATAGTCTTATTGAAAGCTTCCGCGAGGCCGTTGGCGGGAGGATAATATGCCGTTGATGACACACTCTGGATTCTGAACTTAGCACAGAATCTCTGGAAAGCCTGGCTGATGAACTGGGGTCCATTGTCATGGATGATCCGCCGAGGCACACCGAAGCGATAGATAACGTGATGTTTCACGAACTTGATCACGTTAGACGATTTTACCTCTTTTAGAGGAACAGCTTCGGCCCACTTGGAGAAGTAATCGGTTATTGCTAGAATGAACCGATGTCCTTTCGACGATGGTGGGCTGATGGGGCCAACCACGTCCATCCCCTACATTTCGAACGGCCAAGTAGAGGTCGTAGAGTGGAGATACCCTGGTGCTTGATGGATGAAATCGCCATGTATTTGACAGGCGTGACATCTCTTAGCGAGGGAGATGGCGTCGACAATCATCTTGGGCCAATAGTAACCCAATCTTTGGAGTCGGTTTGCCAGCTTCGGGCCAGGTTGATGAGCTCCACAAATACCATCATGGGCTTCTTTCAACATTTCACGGGCTTCTTTTGATGAGAGGCACCGGAGCAGGATCCCGTCATGCGATCGACGGTACAGTGTTCGCGTGATCGCATTATAGTAAAATTTGGGGGCTTTCCTCCGAATGGCGGCCGCCTCTTTGGTGTCTTCAGGCAGGATGCCGTATAAGACATAATCAATATAGGGAAATCGCCAGTCTTTAAGCTCTGGAGCGGTTGACACTTCAAGTGTTTCTTTACCGCGACGATCTCTGTTGACCCTGGGTAGTCTCCGGGGGAAATTTTTGGACAGTATAGGTCGTGGCTATAGACGAATACTTTCTCCATTGCTCCTGCTGGGAGAGCTAGGGAAGCTGCGAGAGATGCGAGGGCATCTGCATGCGCATTTGGCTTCGCGGCACATGGTCGATGTAGAAGTTTGAAAACTTTTCGCCATGTGGATTGTCGCGTCGTAGTAGGGTACTAGATCTTCATGTCTGACCTCATACTCTCCGCGAACTTGGCTGACGATGAGTTTGGAGTCACCGTACGCCTCGAGATTTTTAACGCCAATCTCATCGGCGAATTGCATCCCAATCAGGAGAGCGTTGTATTCCGCCACATTGTTGGAACAGGGTTCGGTTAACGAGATAGCCCGGGGGATCACGTAGTTTTGTGGGGAGATGAGTACTACTCCTACCCCCGCTACTGTGTGTCCCTTTGGGCTTGCCCTTGATGCACCATCGAAGAAAAGTTGCCATACTTGTCCTTCGAATGTTGCCTGAGTCAGGCATACTTCAGCGACCTCATCTGGGAGATCCTCATAAAGTTTGGCTGCCCTCGGATCTGGGTGTTCAGCTAAGAAGTCCGCCACCGCTTGTCCTTTAATGGCCTTCTGTGGCAGGAAGTGCATCTCATATTGAGAGAGCAATATAGCCCATTTCGCCAGCCGGCCATTCAATGATGAAGGCTTTGTCATAAGCAACCTCAGGGGGTTGACTTTTGATATGACATTTATGGTTTGGCCTACCAGATAGTGTCGCATTTTCTGAATAGCGAACACCAAGGCCAAACACTCCTTCTCGATTGGGTTGTACCGATGTTCGGCCCCGATCATTGTTCTACTGAGGTAGTAGATTGCTTGTTCTCGTCCTTGGTCATCATTCTGAGCTAGTAGAGCTCCCAAAGAATGATCCATCGATCGGACGTACACCAGGAAGGGTTTTCCGGATACCGGAGCTGCAAGTACTGGTGGTTGGGTGAGGTATCGTTTGATCTCCTCGAATGCTTGCTGGCAAGCGTCGTCCCATATGAACGAGACTCCCTTCTTCATCAGCTTAGCGAAGGGTTGGCATCTTCCGGAGAGATTTGAAATAAATCTGCGGATGTATGCCAGTCGTCCCTGCAATCCTCTGAGCTCCCTGAGGCTTCTTGGAGGTTGCATTTCCTGAATGGCGCGAACCTTCTCCGGATCCAAATGAATTCCGGTAGAGGTTACAACAAACCCTAGGAATTTCCGCTGGCTACCCCCAGGAAGGATTTGGTGGGATTCATCTTCAATTGATGAGCCCGCATGATGTCAAAGACCATTTTAGATCAGCTATGTGATCGCCTTAATGCGGCTTTTCACCGCGATGTCGTCGACATAGCACTCCACCGTTTTGCGTATCTGCTGGTGGAAAATGGTATTCATGGCCCTTTGGTATGTTGCCCCTGCATTCTTTAGTCCGAAGGGCATGACGGTGTAGCAGTATACTCCTAGAGGTGTCCTGAAGGAGGTATGCTTTTCGTCGTCAGGGTACATCTTGATTTGATTGTATCCTGAGAATCCGTCCATGAAGGACATTCGCTCGAACCGCATGTATTGTCAATCATGACATCTGTGATTGGCAATGGGAACTCGTCTTTGGGGCAGGCCTCGTTTAGATCGCGGAAGTCGATGCAGATCCGGATCTTCCCGTTCTTCTTAGCAACGGGGACAATGTTAGCTACCCAGTCGGGATGTTGTTCCTCCCTGATGAAGCCGGAGTCAATAAGCTTCTTGACTTCTGATTGAATGGCCTCCATTATTTCGGGACGAAACCGTCGCTGCTGTTGCTTGACGGGTTTTACGTCCGGACTGATGTTGAGGCGGTGCATAGCCACTTGAGGATCAAGTCCAGGCATGTCCTCGTAATTCCAGGCGAAGACGTCTATATACTCTTGTATAAGAGATATTAGATCATTCTTCTCTGATGGTGACAGGCCGTCACTTATGAAGATGGGCTTGGGGTTGGCTTCATCTCCTAGGTTGATCTGAACAACCTTGTCTTCTGTGGGTGGCTCACGCTGTTCAAGCGGATATCCCAGAGAGCATTCAGATGTTTGATCCAGGGGTCTGTATCCGACTGGATCATTTCTTCGTCTTCGTCTTCCAGATGGCTTGTTGAAACCATGTTTATTGAAAGCCCTTTGAAGATGTTGCCAATACTGACATCTGATTCCCACGATGACGTGTCTGAAGAGTGATCATGGCCTGATGGTTCCTCAGAATCAGAGGCTGACGGCACTGGAGTTGATACATAGCCCAAACCCCGGCGGGTCTGATGATAATAGTCAGGTGTTTTCCCTTTTGGTACAAAAGATCGAAGCAATGATCTCCTTCCTTTGCCGAAGTTTAACCCGGGCCTGTTGATTAGATCGTACCCCATACGCTTCATCATCTTGAGCGTTCTCGGTTCATAATGATTGAACTGGGGGGATTCATCCTCGCCTTCTGATTCTTCATGGGGCGTTGGTTCAGACATGATTCGTCCAAAGAGGATAGGTCTCTGGCCCTTTTGTCTGGCTGGAACCATAAATGAAGATCCTTGCGCGTCACCATCATCATGGTACGTCCCGAAGGATGATTTTATAGGTACATGCAATGATGTCAGAGCATTCATTGCCGACCATACATCCTCGCCCATGTCGGTACTAGTATCCGACGGTATTGACTCAGATTCATACACAGGAAAATACGCGAAATCTAAGTCTTCATTAATATACCAACCGCCTGCATCGTCGGTGGTATCAACATCGAGCTTATTAGTGCTCTTTACAAGTGGTTCTAACTCCCACAGGCACTCTTCTTCTTCGGGCTCGGTGTCAGCTTCATTACCAGAGTCTGGCTCCTCTGGTTGCGGGGTTCCATTATTCTCCTCATATAAGAGGGAATCCGTGAAATAGTTCTCGACCCCTTTGAACGGATGCCTTTCGGCGATCAACGTTCGAACCTGTCCGCTCTCGTCAATGTATTTCATGACTTGATGGAGAGTGGAGGGAACGATGGAGTTTTGGTGGATCCATGGTCGTCCCAGCAACAGGTTGTAGGAAGTGTCAGCGTCAATGACATAACACGTCACTTCCGATTTGAGGCTCCCGATCCGGCATTTGAGCTTGATCTTCCCCATCGGGCGGGAGCTGTTGGCATTAAACCCATAAATAGTCGTCTGGGTTGGGCTCAGACGATGGGCGGGAATGCCAAGAAATTGCATGACTCGGCGAGGTATGATGCTAAGTGCGGACCCTGGGTCTACCTGGATGCGGTTCACCTCGGATGACCCAATATACCCCGTGAAGTATAAGGGTCGGTCATGCTTTCCTTTAACCTGCATGTCGTCTGCTGTGAAGGAAATGCAGGGAACATTTGGAGAGGTGTGGAGGCAATCCTCTACATCTTTCTCTCTCGGTACGTGGGTCAGAAAGACCTCAGCGTTCGTCAGGGCTTCTTGTAGAGCCTCTCTGGTTGACTTAGATAGCCTCAGGAGCTCATACAAGGTAATGCGTGCCGGGATGTTGGCTAACTGAGCCAGCACATCGAAGCGGTAAGGTGTCGAAGGTGTCGAAGATCCTTCCGCTGCACTTCTTGAAAGAACCCGAGAAAACCGAGTTTCTTTCTGTTTCTCCACGGGTGGTTTTGTGGAGGGCTGAGCTGGCTCTATAGCTGGTTGAGGAGGGACCACCGCCTTTTCGCCGTACTGCTTCAAGTACGCCTGCCCTGAGCGGGTGCCTGATGTCGGTTGGTTGGGCTCTGCCGCCAGGACCATTGTCTCCTCTTCTGAGTCGGTCAGCGAAGGAACATCAGCGTCTGCTTCCCGGGAAGAAGCGCAGATCACGTGGCAAGATGAAGCCTTTCCTTTGCCTTTGGACTTCCTGTTGGTCACAGTCGTCCATTGCTGCTCGTCAACGAGGTCAGGGTGGATCCACATGATTTCCCTTGAGGTGTAGGGACGGGTACCAAGCCTTTCTCCTGCTGCTGGTGAGGGTCTGTATTGACCACTCTCAATTCTCCTTTCGGGACAGATATCACTCCCACGGGCATCGGGGGTCGTGTCCCGAAGTGGAGTGCCGACGTCATGTTGGCCGCCCTCTGTTTCTGCTCCGGTCGGAGTTTTAATACCTCCGCGTCAATTAGGGCTTGAAGGACGTCCTTGAAGATGTAGCAGCTCTTGGTAGGGTGCCCGAGCATCCTATGGTACAGGCAGTAGTAGTTGGGGTTGTCGGTCTTGCCGACTTCTTCTGGGCGCCTGATTTCAGGGAGCTTCAGTCGATTGCTCTTGTTGAGTAATTTGAAGAGCGAGTCGACATGTTCCTCCTTGAAGGAATATTGTTTGTTGGCGCGGGGTTGGCTGGAAGAGCCACCTGCTCTGCCTGGTTGAGGCTTGACGGGAGATTTGGTCTCCGTTGCCAAGTTATCCTTCCGTTTGGTTTGGAGGGATGTGTCTGGCGCACGCCTTGTCGACCTTTCTGGCCTGGGCCTGCCTTCTTCCGCTCTGACGCGGGCGACAATCTCTTCAGCCTGTTCACCTTGCTGGACTAACTGTTTCCAGGTGCGGCTTTCTGCTACTCCTATTTGAGCAAGGAGTGAAGTTTGGAGATTGTGGCGACATGTTTCCACCAGGGTGGCCTGGGTCATGCCGCTCGGACATCGGAGTGCCGTGTTCCGAAATCTTTCTACGAAAGACTTAACGGACTCTCCCTTTCGTTGCTTGGTAGCTAAAAGGGTAGGCATGGTAACCTCCGAATCATCCTCGAAGAAGCGTGTTAGGAACAGCTTCTCCAGGTCGCCCCAGTTCTTGATTGAACCTTCAGGGAGTTTCATAAACCATTCAAAGGCTAACCCTTTCAGGGTGCCAATGAATAGACGTGCCAGGATGGCATCGTTATCTACCACATTCCCAGTTTGGGATTTGAAGTAGTAGATATGCTGGTTGGGCGACCCCTTTCCGTCGAATGCTTGGAGAGTTGGAGCCTTGAATCTAGGAGGGTACGGGACTAAGTCCCACTCGGCCGGATACGGCCGGACCACTCCAGCTTCTTGGAGATCTTTACGACTAGCAAGGGCATTGAGTCGTTGCTCCAATAGGCTCATTCTTTGATTTGAGCCTTCTCCGAATCTGGGTCGCTTCCTGCATGTGCTGAAGGTCTGGACACATTCGAAGGAGTGGATCGTCGTGTCCCATCGGAAGGATCAGAGGGTGGACTTCCTCCTCTTCCCCTTCTAGCTCTTGGCCTTCTGGGAGGAGATCTTGCCCTCTCGTCAAGCAATTTCTCAAGCATATGCTTGAGGTCGTCAATGGTTCTCTGCTGAGAGGAGAGTACTTCCATTTGGTGCTTCTGCATCCGGGCCAAGTACTTAGTTGTCTCCTCGGGAGCATTTGCTGTGTCCTCAGGAGCATCTGCCATGTAGGCGGAAACCTCCTTTCCACCGGAAGAATTCGAAGCCCATGATTCTATCACAACTGAGTGAGAATCATCTCCCTAATGCCGCGGGATAGGGCATTGTAGTCAATTGGGGTGATGGCTCCAGTCCGGGTACGGGTGTGTCGATACACCCCTTCTGGCTCAGAGTCTGACCCCTCTGAATTGACCATAGGTTGTTTTCCCCTGCTTCTGCTTGTCATATATGCAGTGAGCTCCGGGTACTCAACGTCAGGGAAGGTTCTCCTTCGGTGGGAGCGTCTTCTTTTAGCTGACGGGGGAATCAGGGTCAGCTGTCTAATCAAAGACGGCTGGTGAACGCCTGATTCGCAATGGCATTCAGAGAGCATCTGGATGAGTTGTTGACAGCAGCAAGAAGAAGTGGCCTGATTGGCACTTCTTTTCCTTGTCAAATAATCCCTCAAATCCGTGGGAGGGGGATTAAATAGACTAGCCTCACAGCGTCGAAGACGGGGGGCAGTCGTGTGTTGCGCTGTCTGGACGCAAGTCTCAGAAACGCGGAGATCACACTGTTGCGTTACGCGCGTCTGGCGTCTCTGTTGAGACGAGACGCGGTCCTCGCGTTGCAGTCTGCTGCGTTGGAGCAGAGAGACTTGGGACGTTACGCGCGTCTGGCGTCTCTGTTGAGACGAGACGCGGTCGTCGCACTGTTGTCCACTGCGTTGGGGCAGAGACACTTGGGGCGTCACACGCGTCTGGTGTCTCTGTTGAGACGAGACGCGGTCCTCGCACTGTGGGAGATTTCGCGCGTCTGGCGTCTCTGTTGAGACGAGACGCGGTTCTCGCACTGTTGTCCGCTGCGTTGAAGCAGGGGGACTTGGAAGATAATGGGCTGCTGGGCCCCACGCCTGGGAACGCATGCGTCCTGCGTTTGATGAGACGCAGAAACTTCGCTTCGGCGTTTGGTAAGTTGGTCTCCAGCAGACTCAACTTGAGGGGTCTCGCGTTTGGGTCGCCAAACGCGGATTTCTCGCACTGGTCGAGGTGCGGGCAAGGCATCATATTGAACGCCGCGTCTAACCCCAGTCAGAGAACCATCGGTTCCAACCGAGTGTTGACGCGCGCGTCGTCTTTGTCGACGCTCGGCATTTCGATTGCGTCGTGGAGGAGGAGAGAAGCCAACAACTTCCTGGTTTGAAGAACCAGGGCTGTTCACCACGCGGGTCTCTTGGGAGACGTTGACGCGGGATTTCTGCGAGACGCGGGCGTTCTGCAAGACGCGGGCGTCACGCGAGACGCGGGCGTTGTGCGAGACGCGGTCGATCGCAGCAACAGTTGTGCCGTGGACCACGCGGGCCTTCAGAGAGGCGTTGGCGCGTGGGTTCTGCGCGTCGCGGTTGATCGCAGCAGAGGCGTTGGATGTTACGCGGGCCTTCGAGGAGGCGTTGACGCGTGAACTGGGCGCGGCACAGAGGGTGACAGCAGCGCCTGGTTGAGCCACAGATTGGGCTTCGGGAGGCTGCGTCGTTGAGACCCTGCGGCAGACGCGGGTCTTGGGGCTCTTGGAGCCAGAAGAGAGAAACTCTTCATACTTCGCCTGGTCGAACTCAACGACGAGTGATTCGACCATCTTCCCCTTACGGAGAACGTCATCCTGCACCACGATGTGTTCATCGGTCACGAATGTAGTCCCCAGCGGAGTCGCCATCTCTTGTTCGGTACGGAAAAGAGATTTTGCCGTAAAATTTCCTTGAATCAGTTGAAAGATTACAACAAAACAATATTCCGACTACAAGGGAGGGAGGATGCTTGGATCTTCCCTTTGTTTAAATCTGGGTTCTTTCGTGTGGCGATGGAGAGTGAATCTTGTTCTCCGTTGACCAGATGACCGTCCTGGACCGTCGGGGATCTTCTCTTCGGCCGGTAGGGGAGTAACTCAGCTCCGGCTACCAAACTCTCAAAGAGGAGGTAAGCGAAGATAGGCTAGTACTCAGTAAGCCTGTTGAAGAATCTCTTCTCTCTCGGTCGTCGACGTCGGGCTTTTCTCTCTTGATGCCTTGATCTTCTGACCCTCTGGATTCAAAAATGCCGACCTTAATTGATCACTCGACCTTCTTCTCCCACTGAATCCAATTCTTCGACCCTTCCTTCATAGCCAACAGGACTATTTATAGGGGTCTTAGGGGGTGATCGTGCCCCCCTAAAAATGCGCCTGAATGAGGGCCGTTACCCGCGATACGCGCGGTAACTGACTCCCCACGATCTGGTGGGGTTGCAACTGAGACGCGGATTTCAGACTAAACGCGCCTTGATGCTGAGACGCGGGCTTCAGGCCGGACGCGCCTTGGATGCTGAGACGCGAGCTTCAGTCCCTTGCGTCTTGGATGCTGAGACGCGGGCGTCGAGCCAACGTGCCTTGATATTGAGACGCGGGCTTCGGGCCGACGCGCTTTGATGTTAAGACGCGGGCTTCAGGCCGACGCGTCTTGAAGTTGAGACGCGGGCTTCAGGCTGACGCGTCTTGAAGTTGAGACGCGGGCTTCAATCCTTTGCGTCTTTGAGACTGCTTCTTTGGTGGCTTGCCTGGTTAGTCATTTTTAGACAGCCTACAATAAGGATCATGAATAAAGGTAATGAAGTTACAATAAATAGCAATGAATAACAAGCGATGTAAACTCAATAAGGTAAGATCATATGCAACAAATCTACAATTAACGTCTTATTATTATTACTTGTCTTACTGTGATATCTAGCTATGTGACCCAGCGTCCCAGAGCACATAGATCCATATCCTAGTGAAACAAGGTTGTTATTGGAAACAGCGGTTGTATCGACGAACTATGTTTACAGTGGGTCCCGTGCATACCCGGGACCACGGCCCAGGATTGTTCCGTTGCTTGAAGACGGAACCTGCCGCAAGGCTAAACAGGAGGGACTTATGTATGCCCTTGTCATGACAGTAAACAGGAAAGGGAGAAAGCACTCCCCTCGGTCCCCTGGAGTACCACAGGTAAGACCGGAACAGTAATTGTACAATATACCTAAAAGCCACTGTAACACGAACACGTATCGATATCCGCAATATTCCCCGACCCATATGTAAGTTGGTGCTTTTTATGTAAAAGTCAAGTGTATCATGCTTAGTTTTAAGAGATGGCATGATAAGTGGTGATATTACTGTTTAACATGTCATGAAACGAGTATATGCAATAATAAGTCATGAGGTAACAAGAGGTACATCCATTCAGTAATAAGTCATGTTGTGCCCGTATTGAAGCATGAATAAGCAAGGTATAATACTATGTAACAAGTATAAAAACCAAATTCAGAACAGAAATTAACTATGACACACAGTCAGGATTAGTCGACTAGGGTAAGGGTTGTCGACTAATACTGGGATACAGAGAGTTAGAATTCTGTTTCAGGGAAAGTTAGTCGACTAGGGTTAGGAAGGTTAGTCGACTAATAGGGAGTTCTAGTCGACTAATGGACACTTAAGTCGACTAAGTCTGCTGATACAGAAAGTTGGGTTTTCTGGTCCAAGATGGATTAGTCGACTAGGTAAATTCAGGAGTCGACTAATATGGGTTTCCAGAGAGTTTGTTAGTCGACTAATATTTGGGGCAAGTCGACTAATACTGTGTTTTTCGGAAAAACTAAGTTTCAGCTAAGTAAGTGTTCTAGTCGACTAGTTCCTATGATGATCGACTAATACTGTGAAGAACAGTGAGCAGATCAGCATTTCTGGAAGTGTGTTTGATGGTTCAATTCGTGGGTTTTGGTGACCTAGGTGTACAAGAAGTGTAGATACCAGTATTCTAGGGCTAATACAAGTCTTGGTGAGTGAAATACTCACTTGGATAGGTTTAATTGGGACTTGATCCAAGGATGAGGATGATGGTTGAAGTTGAGGTCCTTGAGGAAGCCCTAGATGAAGCCCTTGAGGAAGTCCTTGAAGCCTTGAGGTGGAGATGAAGAGATTGGGTTCATGGAGCTAGGGTTCTTGCTAGAGGGAGAAGGAGATTGTGGAGCTTCTCTTCTCTTGTGAAGAAATGAGGAGGAAAAAAGGTTTAAAGTGAAAAGGGAAATCTTATATAGGATTTGGGGTTTTGCAAAGAGGGTGGAATTAAAGGGAATGAGAGGGGGTTTGTGTAAAAAGGGGGGTGAGGTGAGTGTCCTCTCCTTGGCCACTTGGCCGGCTGTGGGTGAGAGAGAGAGTGAGTGGTGTTAGGTGAAGGGTGAGTGGGATTTGAGGTGGCACATGAGGTGGAAAATGGAATTTGCAATTTTTGAAAAAATGTCCGAAATTCAAGTATCTCGGATTGGTCTGAAAAATTTACCAAAAATTAAGAAAAATATTTGAAGACTCATGGTGAAATTCGTTTGAAGAAATACTGTATAGATTTTTAATTAAAATCCCGGAATCAGTTATTTACCGACTCCGAAAGAATTTTCAAATTCATAAAATTCTCAGAAAAAGTGTATAAGTAAGAAATATGATTCTAAGCAATAAAGTCTAAAGGACTTTCTAAAAATTCCTAACAGTTTGGAAGATAAAAATTCGGAAATCGGTCAGCGGTACTGCCGACACCGGTTTCGGAGAAATTCATTTTAATTCCAGAAAATTCCAGAAAATCACATAAAATCTAAAATATTGGAAAATGATATTTGGAATTGAAATTGGTCAAATACGGATGGTAAATCAGAAAATACGATCGAAAGACTGAATACGTAACTAAGTACGTATTCCGGGAGAGAGGTATTACAATCTACCCACCTTACAAAAATTTCGTCCTCGAAATTTCATAAGGTGAAAGATAACAGGAAAAGCAACAGATAGATATGGATACAAGGAAAGATAACGGTAAAGAAGAGTAGAAGAAAAGAGTCTTACCCAATCAAGATGTGAAAAGTGAGGATAACGCTCCCGGATAACGTCCTCACGCTCCCAAGTGGCCTCTCCTGGCGCATGCCTGTTCCATGACACCAATACCAATGGAATAGCTCTGTTCTTCAGTGTCTTGACACTCCTATCCAGAATGGCCAACGGCTGTTCTTGGTATGATAAATCCGGTTGTAGCTCCAGCTCGGAATGATCCAGAATATGGCTGTCATCCCTGACATACTTCCTCAACTGAGACACGTGGAAGACATTATGCACCCCGTCCAAAGATGGCGGTAATGCCAATCTATAGGACACATCTCCCACACGATCCAGGATCTCGAATGGGCCAATATACCTTGGACTTAGCTTCCCACGAGCACCGAACCGGATCACTCCCTTGGTAGGTGATATCCTCAAGAATACATGATCTCCAACCTGGAACTCCAATGGCCTTCTCCGAGTGTCTGCCCAACTCTTCTGCCTACTCTGAGCAGCCCTGAGATGATTTCTGATAACCCTGACTTTCTCTGTAGTCTGCATCAGAATCTCTGGTCCCAAAAGACTCCTCTCACCGACTTCATCCCAACAAATCGGTGATCGGCACTTCCTACCATACAATGCCTCAAAGGGTGCCATCTTAATACTTGCCTGGTAGCTGTTGTTATATGAAAACTCAGCCAAGTGAAGATGGTCTTCCCAAGATCCCCCAAAGTCAATCATGCAAGCCCTCACATATCTTCAAGGATCTGGATAGTCCTCTCAGATTGTCCGTCTGTCTGAGGATGATAAGAAGTACTGAATTTCAGACGAGTTCCCAGACTTTCTTGGAGACTCTCCCAGAAATGAGATCTGAATCTGGTGTCTCTATCTGACACAATACTAACTGGAACTCCATGCAGACGAACCACCCCTTCATATACTTATCTGCCAGAACCTCTGTCGACTGGCCTACCCTGAATGGTATGAAGTGAGCTGACTTGGTGAGGCGATCAACTATAACCCACACAGCATTATTACCCCTGGGACTCCGAGGTAATGCCGTCACAAAATCCATGGTGATATGCTCCCACTTCCATTCGGGTATCGGCAAAGGTTGAAGAAGTCCAGCTGGTCTCTGATGCTCGATCTTTATCTGCTGGCAAACCAAGCACTTGGCAACAAACTGGGCTATCTCCCTCTTCATAGCATTCCACCAAAAGTGCTTCTTCAGGCCCTGGTACATCTTGTTTCCCCAGGGTGTATAGAATAAGCTGAACTGTGTGATTCCTCCAAAATCTTCTGTCTGACTTCCCCTTGGGGAACACAAAGTCTATCTCCAAAATACAATGCACCATCTGGGTGAATGCAGATATCCGACCTCAATCCAGCCTCCACCTGAGCTCTGAAATGTCTGCAATCTGGGGTCCTCCTTCTGAGCTTCCTTGATCTCCTCTATCAATGATGACTGGATCTGTAAAGCCATGAACTGCCCGGCCTTATCACCTCCTTGCACTAACATCAAATCCAATCTGATGAATTCCTGAATCAACTCCCTCTGCTGCGTGAGGTGGACTAGCACTCTGTTCTCTGGCATCCTGCTCAGTGCATCAGGAACGGTATTGACTTTGCCTGGATGATACTGCAAGTCAATATCATAGTCCGCCATAAGCTCCAAACCACCTCCTCTGCCTCATATTCAACTCCTTCTGTGAGAAAATATACTTGAGGCTCTTGTGATCTGTGTATATCAACACTTTGTCTCCCAGAAGGTAGTGTCTCCAGATCTTCAAAGCAAATATCACAGCTGCCAACTCCAAGTCATGAGTTGGGTAATTCCTCTCATGAGGCTTCAACTGCCTAGATGCATATGCTATAACATGATCATGTTGCATAAGCACACACCCCAGGCCTTTACCTGATGCATCACAGAAAATGACCATCCCTCCTCTTCCTGAAGGAGTCCTCAAGATTGGAGCTGTGATAAGCCTCTGCTTCAACTGCTCAAATGCTGCATCACAATCTTCTGTCCATATGTATCTTTCCCCTTTTCTGGTGAGCCTGGTCAACGGAGCTGCAAGTCTAGAGAAATCCTGGACAAAGCGCCTGTAATATCCGGCTAGTCCAAGAAGCTCTTTATCTCAGTCACCGTCTTCGGAACTGGCCAATTCTGCACTGCCTGGACTTTACTAGGATCAACTGAAATTCCTTCTGCTGAAACTATGTGTCCAAGGAAAGCTATGCTGTCCAACCAGAATTCACACTTGCTCCTCTTGGCATGAAGCTGCTCCTGCTGAAGAGTCTGCAACACATCCTTAAGTGCTCTGCATGCTCCTTCTCATTCCTTGAATAGATCAGGATGTCATCTATGAAAACAACAACGAACTGATCTAGGTAGGGCGAGAACACTCGGTTCATCAAATCCATGAAAACCGCAGGGGCATTGGTGACTCCGAAAGGCATAACTAGAAATTCATAGTGGCCATAACGGGTCCTGAATGCCGTCTTCGGAACATCCTCCTTCTTCACCCTCAGCTGATGGTAAACCCGACTGCAAATCTAACTTAGAAAATACACGGGCTCCATGGAGCTGATCAAACAAATCATCAATCCGGGGCAAGGGATACTTGTTCTTGATGGTGACCTTGTTCAACTCCCTATAATCAATACAAAGCCTCTTACCACCATCCTTCTTATTCGCCAAGAGCACTGGAGCTCCCCATGGTGAAGTGCTTGGCCGAATCAATCCCTTGTCCGAATACTCCTGCAGTTGCTTCTTCAAGATCTCCAACTCTGTCGGTGCCATCCTGTACGGAGCCTTGGATATAGGAGCTGCTCCTGGAATTGTATCAATGGAGAACTCAATTATCCTCTCCGGTGGAAACCCTGAGACCTCAGCAAAGACTTCTGGAAACTCATCCCACACTGGCACTCCCTTCAGAACCTCCGAAGTGGTCATCTGAATCTCCTTCTTAGCAGGCTTCACCTCTCCACTAAACTGGAACTCCGGCTGATGCGGGATTCTGAAATTGATCCTCCTCCCTCTACAGTCGATCACTGCATAGTACTGACTGAGCCAGGTCATGCCTAAGATTACGTCGTACCCTTTGGTGTCTAGTACGAGCATATCTATGGCCAAGGTCTTCCCACAAAGTTCCACTGGACAGTCAGCACAAACTCTAGAAGATATAACTACCCCATTCCCGGTACTTATCTCCCACTTGTGGTCTAAAGCCTTAACAGGTATGGAATGAACAGCCACAAAATGGTCGGAGATATAACAGTGGGATGCACCCGAATCGAAGAGAGCGAGAACAGGTATAGAATGAACTCTGATGTTACCTGTAATCACCTCCTCTGAAGCCTCAGCCTCCTCTGCTGTCAGGTGTAGGCCTGACCTCTGCCACGCCTGCTGCTGTCCGGGCTCCTCTCTGCACTGGGCGAGCAACATGCGGTGGAGGAAGGGGAAGAGCTCTCCTCACCACTGGTCCCTGGTACCTCTGCCCAACTGGCCCTGGTAGTGCCCTCTGTCCATTCTGCCCTTGAGGTGCCGGCAAGGTTTGATTAGCAAACCCCATTCTCCTGCAGGACAGGTCTCTACGGCATGGTCTCGTGCTCCACACACCAAACACAATCCATTTGCCCTCCGGCAATCCTGCTGAGAGTGTCCTGGTTTCTGGCAAAAGTTGCAGATAAGACCTGGTCGAGCCATCTGGTAAGGAACTGCTCTGAATGGTTGCCTGGCCTGAACCTTCGCTGCCCTGGACGGTCCTCCTCTACCCACCGGTACAAACGGCCTCTTCATGGCCTGGTCCTTCCTCTGATCTCCTTGCTTCTTCTCAAACCCACGCTCCACCTCTCGAGCGCTGGTGAGAACTTCTGCATAGGTCTTCAGATGATGGGGCATTAGGAACATCTGAATGTCCATTTGCAGACCTTGCTGGAACCGGCTTGCCCTCTTCTCCTCATCTGCTATCATGTACGGGGCGAAGCGACTCAACCTGAGAAATTCTGCAGCATACTCATCTACGGATCTATCCCCTGTTGAAGCTTGATGAACTGCTCCTCCATGTCCTTCTGAGCAGTGGCGGGAAAGAACCTGCTATAAAAGCTCTTGGAGAACGTATCCCAAGAGATAGGCTTCTTCAAGCGAGCCTCCTCTGCAAGCCACCAAGTCCTGGCTATGTCCTTCAGCTGGATCTTTGCAACCTCCACTTGGTTCTCCTTAGGCACCCTGGCGGCGTTCAGCAGATCGGTGGTGTCTGTTAACCACTGTTCAGCCTCCAATGGCCTCTCGACTCCCGTGAATACGGCGGCTGTAGCCGTCGGAAGTCTGAGATGCTCCCCGGCTTCTGCTCCTTCGGGGCTAACTCCTGCCTGAGGAGCTCAGTCTGCTGATGCTGATTCTCCATCTGCTGTTGCTGGTTTCCCAGCATAGTCTGAATGATCCTCAGGATATCAGCACCCTCTCCTCCTACGGGTCCATTCAGTACTTGCCCGACATTGTTGCGACCCGAACGTCTCTCCATACCGAAAGGGATAAGATCTGGAATTGGAAACAAAGGGAAGGAGTTTAGGATACGAGGATCGAATCAAGGACGAAGTCAAGAAGGACTATATAACTTTGTACATTGTAGTTGGCATTAGCAAATCACTAGAATTTGCCACTTGGTTGTACTTTTAGGTTTGAGAGCCTAGGCTCTGATACCAACCTGTAACGCCCCGATCCCAATGATACGGGAACGTCACTGCAACGCATATACGTAGGTCAGATGGTGCCCCCACGTATATACGCTAAGCATTAAGTACAACAAGTATCAGAGTACAACACACAGCGTGGTATATTCATATGCCAACTTACAAAAGATAAATACAAAGTTATACAAGTTATGATAAGCAAAATCACTTTACAAGTGTCCTTTATCACAACCCAAGTCCAAAATGAATCCTATATAACCAAAAATACAAAAATGCTCACGAAATGGATGGAGATCCCGTGAACCAAAAGGAGAGTCTGGCACGAGGACCGGAGCTAATCTGCCTGCTCACTAAAGAAAGCCTGATCTTCGGTGGATGGCTCCACTTCGACCCAGGCCTCGGAATCTGAATATGCAAATCCAAAGGGTCAAGACATATAATAACAAATAAAAGATAGTCAAGTGACATAAGGATCATGAATAAAGGTAATGAAGTTACAATAAATAGCAATGAATAACAAGCGATGTAAACTCAATAAGGTAAGATCATATGCAACAAATCTACAATTAACGTCTTATTATTATTACTTGTCTTACTGTGATATCTAGCTATGTGACCCAGCGTCCCAGAGCACATAGATCCATATCCTAGTGAAACAAGGTTTTATTGGAAACAGCGGTTGTATCGACGAACTATGTTTACAGTGGGTCCCGTGCATACCCGGGACCACGGCCCAGGATTGTTCCGTTGCTTGAAGACGGAACCTGCCGCAAGGCTAAACAGGAGGGACTTATGTATGCCCTTGTCATGACAGTAAACAGGAAAAGAAGAGAAAGCACTCCCCTCGGTCCCCTGGAGTACCACAGGTAAGACCGGAACAGTAATTGTACAATATACCTAAAAGCCACTGTAAACACGAACACGTATCGATATCCGCATATTTCCCCCGACCCATATGTAAGTTGGTGCTTTTTATGTAAAAGTCAAGTGTATCATGCTTAGTTTTAAGAGATGGCATGATAAGTGGTGATATTACTGTTTAACATGTCATGAAACGAGTATATGCAATAATAAGTCATGAGGTAACAAGAGGTACATCCATTCAGTAATAAGTCATGTTTGTGCCCGTATTGAAGCATGAATAAGCAAGGTATAATACATATGTAACAAGTATAAAAACCAAATTCAGAACAGAAATTAACTATGACACACAGTCAGGATTAGTCGACTAGGGGTAAGGGTTAGTCGACTAATACTGGGATACAGAGAGTTAGAATTCTGTTTCAGGGAAAGTTAGTCGACTAGGGTAGGAAGGTTAGTCGACTAATAGGGAGTTCTAGTCGACTAATGGACACTTAAGTCGACTAAGTCTGCTGATACAGAAAGTTGGGGTTTCTGGTCCAAGATGGATTAGTCGACTAGGTAAATTCAGGAGTCGACTAATATGGGTTTCCAGAGAGTTTGTTAGTCGACTAATATTTGGGGCAAGTCGACTAATACTGTGTTTTTCCGGAAAAACTAAGTTTCAGCTAAGTGTTCTAGTCGACTAGTTCCTATGATGAGTCGACTAATACTGTGAAGAACAGTGAGCAGATCAGAATTTCTGGAAGTGTGTTTGATGGTTCAATTCGTGGTTTTTGGTGACCTAGGTGTACAAGAAGTGTAGATACCAGTATTCTAGGGCTAATACAAGTCTTGGTGAGTGAAATACTCACTTGGATAGGTTTAATTGGGACTTGATCCAAGGATGAGGATGATGGTTGAAGTTGAGGTCCTTGAGGAAGCCCTAGATGAAGCCCTTGAGGAAGTCCTTGAAGCCTTGAGGTGGAGATGAAGAGATTGGGGTTCATGGAGCTAGGGTTCTTGCTAGAGGGAGAAGGAGATTGTGGAGCTTCTCTTCTCTTGTGAAGAAATGAGGAGGAAAAAGGTTTAAAGTGAAAAGGGAAATCTTATATAGGATTTGGGGTTTTGCAAAGAGGGTGGAATTAAAGGGAATGAGAGGGGGTTTTGTGTAAAAAGGGGGGTGAGGTGAGTGTCCTCTCCTTGGCCACTTGGCCGGCTGTGGGTGAGAGAGAGAGTGAGTGGTGTTAGGTGAAGGGTGAGTGGGATTTGAGGTGGCACATGAGGTGGAAAATGGAATTTGCAATTTTGAAAAAATGTCCGAAATTCAAGTATCTCGGATTGGTCTGAAAATTTTACCAAAAATTAAGAAAAATATTTGAAGACTCATGGTGAAATTCGTTTGAAGAAATACTGTATAGATTTTTAATTAAAATCCGGAATCAGTTATTTACCGACTCCGAAAGAATTTTCATAAATTCATAAAATTCTCAGAAAAAGTGTATAAGTAAGAAATATGATTCTAAGCAATAAAGTCTAAAGGACTTTCTAAAAATTCCTAACAGTTTGGAAGATAAAAATTCGGAAATCGGTCAGCGGTACTGGCCGACACCGGTTTCGGAGAAAATTCATTTTAATTCCAGAAAATTCCAGAAAATCACATAAAATCTAAAATATTGGAAAATGATATTTGGAATTGAAATTGGTCAAATACGGATGGTAAATCAGAAAATACGATCGAAAGACTGAATACGTAACTAAGTACGTATTCCGGGAGAGGGGTATTACATTTACAGTGGTATTAGGTATATTGTACAATTATTCCGGTCTAACCTGAGAGCCTCCAGGGGACCGAGGGGAGTGCTTGCTCCCTATTCCTGAATACTGTCATGACAAAGGGCATACATAAGACCCTCCTGAATAGCCTAGCGGCTGGCTTCCGTCACCAAGCAACGGAACAATCCTGGACCGTTATCCCGGGCATGTACGGGGTCCACTGTAAACATAGTTCGTCGATACCCCGCTGTTTCCAATAACAACCTTGTATTACTAGGATATGAATCTATGTGCGCTGGGACGCTGGGTCACATAGCTAGATATCACAGTAAAGCAAGTAAGTAATAATAATAATAGACTAGAGCTATGCATTCATTCCTTTCTGACTTCAGTTCTATATGCTTTCCTTACCCGATGGTTTATATTCATTATACTATTCCAGTTTTCCTTATTCTTGTATCCTAGCCATTTGGCCATATATATTGTTTATCATTACCTGTCTTGATCCCTTGGATTTGCACATTCAGATTCCGAGGCCTGGGCCGAAGTGGAGCCATCCACCGAAGATCAGGCTTTCTTTAGTGAGCAGGCAGATTAGCTCCGGTCCTCGTGCCAGACTTACCTTTTGACTCACGAGATCTTCGTTCCACTTGTGAGCTTTTTGTATACATATTTGTAATATATCCCTTTTGGACTGGGTTATGATGTAATGCACATGTATCGTGTAATACTTTATAATATCTTGTGATGACTTTGTATGTGTGTATCTTGAGTTGGCATATATATATGGATATCACGCCTTATCGTGCACTCTGATCCTTATTGTACTTTTATGCTTAGCGTATATACGTGGGGCACCTTTTGACCAACGTATATGCGTCGCAGTGACGTCCCCGTATCTGTGGAATCGGGGCGTTACAGGTTGGTATCAGAGCCTAGGCTCTCACACTGAAGTACAATCGAGCGGCGAATTTCAATAATTTGCTGATGCCAACTACAATATACAAAGTTATTAAGTCCTCCTTGATTCCTTCCCTTGTATCCTAAACTCCTTCCATTTGTTTCCAATTCCAGTTTTCTATTCCTAACTCGATATGGAGCGAAGGACGGGCCGTAACCACTCGGGGCAAGCCTCTAATGGACCCATTGGAGACCATGTGGATATTCTGAGAGTCATTCAGACTATGATGGGGAACCAGCAGCAGCAGACGGAGCTCCTCCGGCAGGAATTGGCAGCTCCCAAGGAGCAGAGGCCCGGAAATGTATCGGACTTCAGGCGGCTGCAACCAGCCATCTTCACGGGAGAAGAGAAGCCCTTGGATGCTGAGCAATGGCTGACAGATACCGCAGACTTGTTGAATGCGGCCAGAGTACCGAAGGAGAATCAAGTGGAGGTCGCCAAGATTCAGCTGAAGGACATAGCCAGAACTTGGTGGCTAGCTGAGGAGGCAGACTGGAGAAGCCTGTCACCTGGGACACGTTCTCCAAGAGTTTCTACAACAGATTCTTCCCTGCTACTGCTCAGAAAGACATGGAAGAGCAGTTTATCAGGCTTCAGCAAGGGAGCAAGTCCGTGGACGAGTATGCTGCAGAGTTTCTTAGATTGAGCCGCTTTGCTCCGTACATGGTAACGGACGAGGAGAAGCGGGCAAGTAGGTTCCAGCAGGGCTTGCAGATGGACATTCAGATGTTCTTAATGCCCAACAGCTGAAGACTTATTCAGAGGTTCTTACCATAGCTCGGGAAGTGGAGCGTGGGTTGGAGAAGAAGCGAGAGGATCAGATGAGGAACCAGGCCATGAAGAGGCCGTTTCCACCAATGGGGAGAGGAGGCCCATTCAGAGCAGCGAAGGTGCAGATGAGGCAGCAATTCAGACCAGCTCCTTACCAGGCGGGCCAACCATCGACCTTCTGCAGTTATTGTCAGAAAACGGGCCACATTCGTCAGAATTGCCGTAGGGCAAATGGATTGTGTTTGGTGTGTGGATCCAGGGATCATTCTATAGAAGCCTGTCCGCACAGAAGGATGGGGATAGCCGGTCAAGCTTTGCCAGCACTTCCAGGACCCAATGGACAGAGGGCGCTTCCAGGGCACCGGGGCAGAGGAATCAGGGACCAGTGATGAGGAGACTCTTCCCCTTCCTCCACAGCATGTTGTTTCGCCCGGTCCAGAGGGGAGCTAGGACAGCAGCAGGGCGTGGAAGAGGTCAAGCCTACAATTTGACAGAAGTGGAAGCTGAGACTTCTGAGGAGGTGATAACAGGTAATATCAGGGTGCATTCTCAACCTGTTTTAGCCCTCTTCGATTCCGGTGCTTCACATTGTTTTATCTCAGATCATTTTGTGGCATTGCATTCTATACCTGTTAAATCTTTAGACCACAAGTGGGAGATTAGTACTGGGAATGGAGTAGTCATGTCTTCTAGGGTCTGTACTGATTGTCCAGTGGAACTTTGTGATAAGACCTTGGCCATAGATATGCTCGTGCTAGACACTAAAGGGTACGACGTAATCTTAGGCATGACCTGGCTCAGTCAGTACCATGCAGTTATTGACTGTAGGGAGAAGAAGATTATTTTCAGGATCCCCCGTCAACCGGAATTTCAATTTAGTGGTGAGGTGAAGTCTAACAAGAGAAAGACTCGGTTGACTACTTCGGAGGTTCAGAAAGGAGTACCGGTGTGGGATGAATTTCCAGGAGTGTTTGCTGAGATCTCAGGACTGCCACCTAAAAGGGTGATCGAGTTCTCAATTGATACTGTGCCTGGGACAGCTCCTATATCTAAGGCTCCGTACAGGATGGCACCGACGGAGTTAGAGATTCTGAAGAAGCAGCTGCAGGAATACTCAGACAAGGGATTGATTCGGCAAGTGCTTCACCATGGGGAGCTCCAGTGCTTTTGGTGAACAAGAAGGATGGTGGTAAGAGGCTTTGCATTGATTACAGGGAATTGAACAAGGTTACCATCAAGAACAAGTATCCCTTGCCAAGGATTGATGATTTGTTGATCAGCTTCATGGAGCCCGGGTATTCTCTAAATTGGATTTGCAGTCAGGGTACCATCAGCTAAGGATGAAGACAGAGGATATCCGAAGACGGCATTCAGGACCCGTTATGGCCACTATGAATTTCTAGTTATGCCTTTCGGAGTCACCAATGCCCCTGCAGTTTTCATGGATTTGATGAACCGAGTGTTCTCGCCCTACTTGGACCAGTTCGTTGTTGTCTTCATAGATGACATCTTGATCTACTCAAGAACAACAAGGAGCATGCAGAACACTTGAGGATTGTGTTGCAGACCCTCCAGCAGGAGCAGCTTCATGCCAAGAGGAGCAAGTGTGACTTCTGGTTGGACAGTATAGCCTTCCTTGGACACATTGTTTCAGCAGAAGGAATCGCGGTGGATCCCAGCAAGGTCCAAGCAGTGAAGGATTGGCCAATTCCGAGGACGGTGACTGAGGTTAAGAGTTTTCTTGGACTAGCAGGATATTACAGACGCTTTGTCCAGGATTTCTCTAGGATTGCAGCCCCGTTGACCAAGCTCACTCGGAAAGGAGAGAGGTACATTTGGACTGGGGAATGTACTGCAGCATTTGAGCAGTTGAAGCAGAGGCTCATTTCAGCTCCAATCCTGAAGACTCCCTCGGGTAGAGGAGGGATGGTCATTTTCAGTGATGCATCAGGGAAAGGCCTGGGGTGTGTACTTATGCAACATGATCATGTCATAGCATATGCATCCAGGCAACTGAAGACTCATGAGCGGAATTACCCAACTCATGACTTGGAGCTTGCAGCTGTGATATTTGCCTTGAAGATTTGGAGGCATTATCTTCTGGAGATAGGGTGTTGATATACACGGATCACAAGAGCCTCAAGTATATTTTCTCACAGAAAGAGTTGAACATGAGGCAGAGGCGGTGGCTGGAGCTGATGGCGGACTATGATATTGACTTGCAATACCATCCAGGCAAGGTCAATACAGTACCGGATGCACTGAGCAGGATGCCAGAGAATGGGGTGCTTGTCCAAATCACTCAGCAGAAGGAGTTGATGCAGGACATTATCAGATTGGACTTGATGTTGGTTCGAGGAGCTGAGGAGGCAGGACAGTACATGGCTTTGCAGATTCAGTCAACATTGATAGATGAGATCAAGGAAGCTCAGAAGGAAGATCCCAGATTGCAGCAGTTCCGAGCTCAGGTAGAGGCTGGATTGAGGACTGATATCAGTATTCACCCGGATGGTGCCTTATATTTTGGTAGCAGGCTTGTGTTCCCAAGGAGAAGTTCGGCAGAAGATTTTGGCGGAAGCTCACAGTTCGGCATATTCCATACACCCGGGGGGAAAACAAGTATCAGTATAGATATGAAGAAGCAGTTTTGGTGGAATGCCATGAAGAGGGAGATAGCCCAGTTTGTTGCCAAGTGCTTGGTTTGTCAACAGATAAAGATTGAGCATCAGAGGACGCGGGACTTCTGCAACCTTTACCGATTCCCGAGTGGAAGTGGGAGCACATTACCATGGATTTTGTCACGGCATTACCTCGAAGTCCTAAAGGTAATAATTGTGTGGGTAATCATTGACCGTCTCACTAAGTCAGCTCACTTCATACCATTCAGGGTGGGTCAATCAACGGAGGTTCTGGCGGACAAGTACATGAAGGAGATAGTTCGTCTTCATGGAGTTCCAGTCAGTATTGTTTCAGACAGAGACACCAGATTCAGATCCCATTTCTGGGAGAGTCTCCAAGAAAATCTAGGGACTCGTCTGAAATCAGTACATCATATCATCCTCAGACAGACGGACAATCTGAGAGGACTATCCAGATTCTTGAGGATATGTTGAGGGCCTGCATGATTGAATTCAGGGATCATGGGAAGACCATCTTCACTTGGCGGAGTTTTCTTATAATAACAGTTATCAAGCAAGTATCAAGATGGCACCATTTGAAGCATTGTATGGGAGGAAGTGTAGGTCCCCGATTTGTTGGGATGAAGTCGGTGAGAGAAGACTTTTGGGGCCAGAGATTCTGATTCAGGACAACAGACAAAGGTCAGGATTATCAGAGATCACCTCAGGGCAGCGCAGAGTCGGCAGAAGAGTTGGGCAGACAGACACACTGAGAAGGCCATTGGAATTCCAGACAGGAAATCATGTATTCCTGAAGATATCTCCTACTAAGGAGTAATCCGGTCGGTACTCGTGGAAAGCTTAGTCCGAGATATATCGGCCATTTGAGATTTTGGATCGAGTGGGAGACGTGTCTTATAGGTTGGCATTACCGCCATCTTTGGACGGAGTTCACAATGTTTTCCACGTGTCACAGTTGAGGAAGTATGTGAAAGATGATAGTCACATCCTGGATCACTCCGAACTGGAACTACAACCGGATTTGTCATATCAAAAGAGCAGCCGATGGCCATTTTGGACAGGAGTGTCAAGACATTGAAGAACAGAGCCATACCATTAGTGTTGGTGTCTTGGAACGGCATGCACCAGGAGAGGCCACATGGGAACGGGAGGATGTTATCCGAGAGCGTTACCCTCAACTCTTCACATCTGATTTGGTAAAACTCTTTCCTTCTATTCTTTTCTACTGTTATCTTTCCTCTTATCCT
>JAVJIF010022710.1:0-63940 GCA_038442645.1 Agave tequilana
TACTCAGGTGTATGGAATAGATTATCAGGACACCTCGCAGGTTGCAAAGCTGACATCTATGCTGATTCTTGCTTTTTAGTTGTCACTAATCATTGGTCCCTCCATCAGTTAGGTGTTAAGAATGCTTTTCTTAACGGTATTCTTGATAAGGTTTATATGGACCAACCACCAGGTTTTGTCAGAGAGTCAGAAAAAATGTGTAAGCTGAGAAAGTCTTTGTATAAATTAAAGCAATCACCAAGAGCTTGGTTTGGATGATTTTTATTTGTTGTTTGGAATATTGGTCATTCTCAGAAAGATCACTCTGTGTTTTGGCAAAAGAGATTACTCTTGTAGTATACGTGGATGATACCACTGATGATGATGTGCAAGGGATTGCAAATCTAAATTGCTACAAAAGTATTTTCAGACAAAAGACCTTTGATCTTTGCAGTATTTTTTAAGCATTGAAGTAGCTAGATCTATGAAGGAAATTACTCCTTTTCAAAGAAAATATGTGGTTGATATGCTCTCTGAGGCAAGCATGTTGGGTGCAGAGCTACTGATACACTCATGGAAGTTAATGTCAAGTTACTACGAGATCAGGGGATCTTAGATAATCCTGGCAGGTATTGGAAGTTAGTGGGTAAGTTGAACTACCTAACCGTAATTAGACTTGATATAGCATTTGTGATAAGTCCTGTGAGTCAGTTTCTCTCAGCACCAAGGATCACTTATTAGGATGCAGTAGAACGGATTCTCGAAAATACTTAAAAAGGCTTCAAGCAAAAGGTTTTTATATTTGAATTGTGGACATACTAGAGTTATTGATTCTCATATGCTGATTGGGCAGAATCACCCGTTGATAAGCGATCTACCACAAAATTTTGAATTTTTTTGAAGAAAATCTTGTGTCATAAAAAAAGCAAGAAGCAGAATGGTTATCAAGATCTAGTGCGGAGTCAGAGTATCATATGATGTGAATGTAACTTGTAAATTGGTTTGGCTTACAGATTTGTTGACTGAGCTAGGTTTTGCTCCAAAGTGTAATATGAAATTATATTGTGATAATTAGGATGTTGTTCACATAGCTGAAAGTCCAGTATTTCACGAGCGCACAAAACACATTGAAGTGGATTGTCATTTGGTATGCTAGAAGATAAAAGAGAAGATTGTTTAAGCTCGGCATGTTTCATCCGGCTATCAGTTGGCAGATCTTCTCACAAAGTCTCTTAGGCAGATATGAGTTAATTTTATTTGTGGCAAACTGGGAATGTATGATGTAGATGCTCCAGATTGAGGGGGGGTTTAGGAAACATGATGTGTATAAGGAATAGTACATGAGTTGGATTATGATTAATAGATTCAAAGTAGGATTGGAGTTCCATGTATTTATATATATGAAAAAAGAGAAAGAGGGCAGTAGTAACTAACTCTCTTATTTCTAAGTACCTGTTTTCACTCAAATTCTCCACATATAATCCCTTTACTACTGCGCCCTTTCCCCCAAACTTCATCTCTTCCACCATCCCACCTCATCAACAACAGAGCGTGAAAAAAAAAAAAAGAGATCTGCCTCCTGACCTCGTTGCTGAAGCAACGAAACCATATTGCCAATTCGCCCCTCTTCCGCAATTATACTTTTCTCAAAGCCCCCCTCCTTATCTCTGAAGCCCCCTTCTCCGCCATTGCTAACAAGCGGTATGTTCTTGAGCCATTTCATTTTAGCCCACTTTCATCTTGTTGAAAGTTAAAAAGAGGATGGGAGAGAATTAATGTGTTCCTTGCTAATATTTTCTTTTAAAATGTCAATGGCTTATTAGAACACGATAAGTAAAATGGCCCAAGAATAAATTCATAAAGTATTGGGAACCAAGCTATGTAGAAATGACACTTCTACCATAAAATTGTGCCATGTCAAACATGCAACAACACCCATGTCGGACACCGACACTTTCAGAAACTTTTTGAATGTGAGTTATAGCACGGAACTTCAATTATATATGTTATACTTTTTTTAGTTAAGGGCACTTTTTCGATACTTCTTCAACACATATCCCTCCATTTCTCATGAACTTCTTTGCCTTCATGTATACGTAAGACTATAGTAGAAAATAATAGTCAAAATAATGATTTGTGTGAAAATATGATGAGTTCAGATATCTTATGATGTAAGAAGTGAGAAACATTAAACTACTGTATAGAAAGTTGAAGCACCAATTCCTATTCCTATTGCAAAGTCCTAAAATTGTATGACAGGTCAAAATTTTAGCTTATATTACCATGAATGTTAATATAGCGCTTCAACTTTTTATAATAGCTTAATGTATTGCAAAATCCTAAAAGTGTATGATAGGTCAAAGTTTTAAGCACATAAATTATCATTGAATGTTATTATATTATTAGATATCCAAACTTTGAATGAGAAAATATGCTTATTTATGCTTGTATATCCACATTTCGTCTATATTTCTATATATTCTAGTGTCTTGTTTTCGTGTCCTCATGTCCTACTTCTAAAGAATTGCCATGTTGCATGTCTATGCTGTAACCGATGTCCTGTGTTCGTGTCAATGTGTCCAGGCTTCTTATGTACTGCATACTGGGAATATTACAGGAATAAGACTACGAGCATAAGCCAAAAAGATTATTGAGTAGGAAGCGTTTCAGCAACCTTAGCACACAGCTACTACCAAAGTATGACCTTACAAAATAATACGACGTGTTGACTATCTAAACATATGACCTGCATGCCAAAGAGATGTATGCACAGAACCTACTAAACTTTATGCAATAGCAATATATTTAACTAAAGAGATGTCTTCAACTTGATCAACAACATGTCCGGGCCTTCGATTTCAAACAGAAGTTACACCTGAATTTTCAGAAACAGCATCAGAGCAATCAGAAATACGCACCATGATGGATTTCCTGCCAAAGGCAGTCCAGCCACCAAAGCCGCTAGAATTCAATGCAAATAAAAAGTTGATTAACAGATCCAAGGGCACCACGAATTTCAGTCGGTGATATCTGAAATATCAACAAATATTATAGTTGCAGGAATCTTCTTCAGTTATTAAAATGCAATAGGGTTATTTACCTCCAGCTTCCAGCACCTCAGATATGTAAAGAGGCACAATGGCTGAGGAAATTCCAATTCCAATCCCAGCAAGCAATCGGCCATCAGCATTGTTTGCACATTCTGAGCAGTGGCACTGAAACAACATTCCAGTTTGAAGACTGATATCCTTTAAGAATTTCAAATTTATAACCTTACAGACAACAAGTAGCAGGAACAAAACCTCAGAAATGCACCAATTGCCAGTGGAATCGCATCTAGCTGGAAAGTTCTTGTTCGACCAAATTTATCAGCCAATGTGCCACCAGTAAAAGTTCCAATTGTAGCACCTGCAAGAAGTGTGCTAACCACCCAACCTGACAAACAAAGGGTTAATAATAATAGAACATCCAAAATTCTGTCAGATTCTATATTTCATAATAAAAATCATTGTATAGACTAACACCCAAAGGTAAGTATACCATGTTTAAGAAGGCATTTCTGAGGCAGGCCTTGAGAACCCAAAATGCTTGGAGGCTCATGAAAGAAGCATATGCCTCATGAGTTGACACATTGATGTAGTATATGCTTCGCACCTCATGAAAGAAGCATATGCCTCATGAGTTGACACGATGTAGCATATGTTTAAGAAGACATTTCTGAGTCAGGCCTTGAGGCATTTTGAACCCAAAATGCTTGGAGGCTCATGAAAGAAGCATAGCCTCATGAGTTGACACGTTGATGTAGCAATATGCTTCGCGCCTCAAAACAGTATTTCTGTTGAGGTGATACTTTCAAGCAAAGAGTTAAAAGCAAAAGAGTTAAAAAAAGAAAAAGAGAAAAGGGATTTTTTAAGTCAAATATAAAGAAGAAGGGTTAAGGTTGGATACTCCTTCATTTCGCTCCTCGTCCCTACTTGGAGACACCTCAAACCACCTCAAACCAGCTGCAAGCAACAACCACAGCATCCAACCACCAGTGGCAAAAGGTAAGCCCAAGCTCTCATTTTGTTCTGGTTGCCGCAGATTCGATCTCCCACAGATTTTCTCAGGATTTGTTTTCCCACTGATTTCTTTCTCTATCTCTTTCAATTTTTCTGATTTCCCCAGCTGATTTCTCTTAGATTTCACTCCTTTCCTATTTATCTTTCTCTCTATTTGTTAGTGCCCTCTATCGCAACCAAATTTATCTCTCTCCCCCGTTTTGTTCTGGTTGCTGCTGATTCGTTCTTCCACAGATTTCACTCAGGATTTGTTTTCCCGCTGATTTCTCTCTTTGATCTCTTTCGATTTTTTCGATTTTTCCCTGGTGATCTCTCTTTTATTTTACTCCCTTCCTATTTATCTTCCTCTCTGTTTGTTAGTACCCTCTATCTCAAACTTATTTATCACTATTTAATATGCATACTCTATCCTCTCTCTCTCACAAGCACACTTAGCTTTTATATAGGCATCACTTGAAGTTAAAACAAAATATGTGATAGAACTAATTGAAGTGTTTCTTCTAAACTAAAATGTTTCTTTTAATGCTAACTTGTAAACTAATGCAAATGACTGTGCTTTGGGGCTGTGTATTAAATAAATTGTCCATATTTGTAGCTAAACAAATTTTATATGTTTTTTTTTACTTTGCATTTCTGATATGTATAATTTTTAAATGATAATAGTAGAAAATTCATGAGCTTTCACCTCACACCTTGAGGCTTATTCCTTATTTCACATGGAGATGCACTGCTTCACCTCGTACCTCCGTCTTTTTAAACACTGATGTATACAAGAGTGGAAATATATGATAAGCCAACAGTCACAACAAATGCAATTGATTGTGCTTTGGACTGTGTTTAAATAAACTCTCCATATTTGTAGCAACATAAAAAAATCTTTTATTTACATTTTGATCATATTTTATAAATTTTAAATATACAATAACAGAAAAGTCATGAGGCTTTTGCCTCACTCCTTGGGGCTTATGCCTCATTTCACAGGGAGGTGGTTCCCGACTTTCCCTCATGCCTCCGCCGTTTAAACACTGATGTATTCAGGATTGGAAATATATGATAAGCCAACCAATTATATAAGTCCTTTGGATACATTATAATACACAAGTTACTTATTTATAAGTAGAATAAACAAAACAACAACAACTAAGCCATTTGTCCCAAGTATTGGGGTATAGGCTACATGAACCAAAAGAGAATTACGCCGGATCGGGCACATGGATCAGCTTTCTCCACTCATTCCTATCGAGCAATACGCCTTCACTAAGACCTTTAGCCTCTATATTATTTATAGAGTAGAATGATCTACAGAATTAAATAGAACATTGTGATCATAAGCATCAGTCTGCATACCTTGTAGCACTGTGTTTTCAGTAATCCAAGATCTTTAGAAAGATATTCCAGCGCACCATTCACCACCTTCAGAGTAGAGTGAGAACATCCAACACTAAATCAGATATAAGATTTGAAATACTATAATATCAAATTCTTTGGGGGGGGAAAAAAAAGTTAAATATCTAAGATTAAAGGAAATTATTGAAGTTGTAGCTTTGGATTGTGAACAATGATGATGTGATTGTACATTACCCTTTTAATTTTCAATAGCACGCATTTGGGAACATATAATAAATATCCTGTCAGGCAATCAACTGTTAATTAAGAACGTACCCAAGATGATATCCAAACAAAATGGCCCCCAAACAAGCAACACCAACAAAAGGCAACACTATCCCAGAAGATTTTGTTTTAAATTTATCAGATGGAACATCCTCAATGTCACCTGAAATGGAGGCAAAGGAATTAGGCTTCAGTAGTAGACATGTATTAAGAAGGAAGGCATTTGATAGATAAAGAGCAAAAAAGAATAAATAACATAGAACTCTGATTGACTGTTTGATAGATGCAAAATATCCACTGAAAGTTTCAGGAAGTAAAACATTTGATTTCCTAGGACAGCAATGTTTTGGATATATAATATGAGCATCAAATGTCAGTGTCGAGTGTTGACACAATGAAACTCCCAAAAACTGACATGAGGGCAAATAAATATTATATCACGTGCATGCAAATACTATTAAGTTAGTATCCTCTTAATAATCCAATTGAATATATTTGGATCATCATCTTTTTTCATAGTTTGATACCTTTCCAATAAATGTACCATGATTACAACGGATGGGATATCATCACAGTTTCTGTGAGATGAATTTTGTTCTAGGAGTGTCACAGAAGTGTACTCAAGGGCATTAGAATGAATGACGTGGTCGTGTACCCACAGAGTTTAATGCAGAAATTAAATGCAAACAAAATTAAAGAGAAATTCAAAAATTAAAAGGCCATTCATGTAGTGCAACTTGAAATGATGAAAAGTTAAAGAAGTAATTTTATTTGGATATGACAGTATACCCGCTGTCCAAAAAAAGAATCCAAATCCATGGGGTCAGTATTTTATAGATATGCAATTAACATGTCCGTGCACTCAAAAAAAAAAAAAAAGATGATAATTGGTCTATAGTAAAATTGATTTAGAACTCTGTGATTGAGCCCTGCATCTTCAAATGAAATGGCCAGCATAGACACACAGATGAATGATTTCAATTGTTACTTATCAATTTTACTACAGACAAATCTATCATCTTTTTTTTGTAGTGCACCGCATGTTAATTGCATATCTATAAAATATATATAGCTGACCCCATGGAAGATTTTTGTGTTTGGATTCTTTTTGGACAGAGGGTACACTTGTCAATGAGCCCTGCATCTTCAAATGAAAGTGCCAGCATAGACACAGGTGATATTGTCTTCAAAAAAAGATAACAACCGTCGATTGCCACGTATTTGAGTGTGTGACATAGTAACATGTCAAAGGTTGAATTTGAAGTTTGAACATAACAGAAGTCTAATGCAGTTTAATAATCAAGGGCCAGCCAGTTCTTAGATAACATTCCGGCCAATGGAATAAAGGTAATCAGAGCACAAATGTTACAATCGGCTGATGATGTCCAGGTGAACGTATCAGACCTATTCCAGACCTTAATCCGCACCCTATAAGGAATATAGGTCCAAAGGCTCAGAAGGATATTTCTTATCAAGTTTGTGCTGGAGCTCAAAGCTATACCCAGTTCAGTAATCATTTTATTCCCTCCTCATTATTGTAATCATCACCATCATTGTTACATGTTATAGTACATAGCCTGTTATATTAGCAGTCCTTGTCATTCACGGGATATCTCTCCCAACCATAGAATAAAACATATTAGCTCTATTGCAAGTGAAGACATCAGCATTGTTTTTTTTTGTGTCCTTTTTTTCCCCTTCTGACAATCTTCCATAAAAAAAGGTGACATCTTCATAAACAATCTTGAAAAAACTCACATTTATAAGGCCTCATTGTGGAATGTGTATCCTTATATTTTTTTCCATATAGATAGTATAATTAATCTTCTTCCAACTTTCTAGAAAAACCATTGAATCTCTTCCCTTCACTCTCATTCCACCTTCTCCACATATAGACTGAAAACAATGACCTAAAGCCAAGTGATCGATGTATCTTGCAAAGAACACAACTACTATCACCAATAGCTAGCATTCAACACAATTTATCCTTCTTACCATCTAAAACTGTTCCATAATTTACATACAAGTGATTGGCACCGATTGTACTACAGTATTCAACCATATTCCAATCCATTCAGATATTTGCCCCGTTAACAGACCAGGCGGATATACATCAAAAGTCCTTCTGTTTCTTTCTTTTCTTCTTTTTCTTTTCCTTTTCCTTTTTCTTTTTTTGGGATGAGATTTAAATCAACAGTCAAACATGCAATATTGCACATACTCTGAATGCTAAGGCATGCTATGAAGATGAGGTTGGAAACCAATCAGTAAAGTCTTGTATTGCGTGTTACAAAGAGAACAGATCATTCAAACTTTACGTTTGTACAAGTAATCAAATTGAATGCAACACCATTTATCACAAAAATTGTGGTGAGCTATGTTACTGATTGAATAGCGCTCTCCGGGTCTATTTGAATGTAGCTCATCTGCCTTTTATTGGAACGAATATCAGGTCATCAATCAGATAAGAAATATATCAAACAAAATGTTTCCATTTCACAGCGTCTATATCACACCTGGGCAATATCGATAACTCATATTTTGGCAGTTATATGTATCTCATCTTTCTTTATTCGAGACAGAATAGTAAGTTCATCATTCAGACGGTAAGAAATAACAAAATGAAGCCAACAAACTGATTCTTGTTTAGAGATGTCTATGGAGACACACATGGGCAGCATTATTAACCTTTTCCAACTATTATTGCAATTATACATGTATTATTACATAATCAATGAAGCCACAACAGCCATATCTAAACTAATCCAACAAGAACTAGAACAAGAATACTAAATTCTAAAGTAATGTTTGGAGTTTCCAGGCAGGCAATGAGCCAGGCTCAGGCAAGACTCAACCATGTCTACGTCCCATGGTTCACAGTCGCGTCTCGGCCGCCAACTCAGCGGGCAGTGAGACGGATCGGTCTCGGCAACTCGGATCGGCATCGGGCGATACGCGCAAAACGCTACATAGAAAGCTCAAAAAATTCTGGAAAAATCACGACAAATCTTAAAAAAAATGTAGACATCCACATTCATGTATCATATGTCCAAAATATATCACGTAACACATTAAATATAAAATGAAAAGCATAAATACACGCGTCGTTGGAGAAGCATATCAAAATACATGTACAATATAGTAAATTGCACAAATTACATTCATAAATACATGCTAATGTAGTTATTTTCATGTTGAATTGCGATGAGACACAAAATCATCATCATAATGCCGAGTCGACGAGTCAACTCCGATTCTCGGCCGAGTCGGTCTCCTCTGAGTTGAGTCGACCGACTCGTGACTCGGACTCGTCTCGGAGCGGGCCGAGGACAGATACGACTCGGCCGACTCGTCTCCGACTCGGCCGAGTCTTTGAACCGTGCTACGTCCAGACCCGTACTATAAAAAACCAAAATCCTGCCATTTTATGTTCGGTCACTAAAGCCAGACCTCAGCCTGGGCCAAAGCTAGTTATAAAAGCCTGGTTAGGCGTAAAAAAATATCTTTTAGTAATTACTTTTCATAAGATCAGTATTAATAGGCCAGGTTCAATTCCATGAAGGTTGCTTGTTTTAAAAACCATTTAACAATTCTAGCTTATTAAAAATCTTAATCTTTATTGGACTGTGGGTATTAAGCTTAAATGAGTTAGGTGAAGCTATACTAGTATACTCAGGTATGTGCAATGTACACAAAAAAGAATCATATTTATCTACCTTAATACTTTCATAGAGAGAAAGAACCAGCCTGACAGAATGGTAAACTTGCTATATTGTAATAGGGAATCACGGGTTCAAGTCATGGAAACGACCTTCCAGCAAATGCAAGAACAGAGGGTAGGCTGTGCACACCTGACCCTCCCCCGACCAGCAATAGTATGATGGGCAGCAAAGGAAGTAGACTTTTGAAAAGGTAGGAAGGAGAGCTATGAAGGAAGAGCTAGCCGCAAACCCCTGCAGACCTGTGCAGAGTTGGAGATGAAAGAAGAGCTAGCCGCATTGAAGCGGGAAAAAGAGCCGCTCAAGAAAGCCCATTCGCATAGGAGACCTATATGAAGTTGTCGGGTGATTTTGCTCATGCATAAAGTGAATCAAAGTCTCCTATGATGGAGAAGGATCCAGTGCAGCAGTCAATGCAGGAGCTTGAAAGTAGCTTGAAATTGTTCATACTACAATCGATTGATGTGTGAGCTACAAGGTCGAGTGACCACTTTCGATAAAGAGCAATTGCAATGCTATGTTAATGCTACTCTAGATTCCCAGATTGGGAGTAATTGAGGAGCTTTTAGCTCGGCCTTGAGGGCTGTAGCTATTATGCTTGTTATTTTGTTGTATGAACAATCTTTTCGTCACTGATGGTAGTAATAGCCTACAATGATAAATTTGCACAATTTGGTTTTCCGCTTATGTTTTCGACGCGGTAACCGTCGATAGTTTGTTATCTTGCTAGGCCTGAGGGATGTGATATTGCTAAATGAAATCACACCGACTCAAGTCTCTTTGTGTTAGTATTTGTTTTTATTGGAGAAGATTGTGTAATGGCCTAAAGGATCGAACAACTTTTTAGCAATGTTTTGACTGATTGAGGTTTTTGTATTGGACTAGGTGGTCAGCCTGTTATGTAGCGACGATCAAACCTATCAAAGCCTTTTACATAGAATGGGTCAGTGGGACCGGATTGCTATGGAGCGATATCAAGCCAACACTGAACTCTTCGATCCAGGTCTGATAGCCACCTGGATCATAATTGTTCTCGATTGCCTTACGGGTCATCAACCCTGCAACGTTAAAAACACAGCCTTCAAATCCGGCCTAATGAAATAATTTAGGGCTTACAGAACCTCGCTCGGTAGTCTTATGGGTTCCCCAAATGTGACATTGAGAGCAAGGCCTTCTTATGATATCGCCCTTGTTAAACACCTATTCGACATCCTCGAGCTGTTAGATTAAGTAAGATGACATTCCTTACTGTCTGGTTGGCCACCCCGCCAGCAAGTGGTGGCGCCTTGCCTATAATCGATCTTCTCGTGATCATCTGAACAGAGATAACATTGTTCAGGATGATTTTTTGTTCATTCTGTTTATAAATCTTAAAGACAAAAAAGTGCAGAGATGCAAATATTTCGAGCATAAAGAGCATGGCTTTATTCACTTATCACAAGGAAATTAATGTTCATGAATGTCCGGAACAACAAATTTACCATTCCATACTCATAAGATGTGCAGATTGCATACGTTCAAGGGTGCTTCAGTGTGAAGTCATCCATGTTCTGCATCTTGTATGCTCCTGAATAATAACCTTTGTTATCTTGTATGGTCCTTCCTAGTTTGGAGTGAATTTTTCATCTTTAATTGGCCATCCTGCAACTTCATATTCTCTAAGAGACAAATCTCCAACTTACAAATTTCAAATCTTGAATTGTAGTACCGTGCCATCTTTAGTTTGAAATACGCGCTTCGACATAGGCATCCCCCCTATCTCCTCAATAAGGTCTAAGATCATTCCTTCTGGCCTCATCATTCTTTTCCTAATCATAATGATGACCCTTCCGTGTGACTCGTTGATTTCTCCTGGAATTAGTGCCTCTGTGCCGAAGGTACGGTTGAAAAGGGTTTCACCCGTTGCCGCCGCGAGGTTGCTCGAAAATCCCACAAGACATTGTGAAGTTCATTCAACCACCTTCCTTTGGCCTCCTCTAGCCTTCTTGTGATTCCTTTACTAATCTCTATTCAACACTTCAGTTTGTCCATTAGCTATAGGTCAGTGTAGTAAAGTATTGATTGATTCTATGGAAATCACATAACACCGAGGTAAACTACGCTCCATTATCCGATATTAGCACCCTCGGGACACAGAAGCAACACATGATATTTTCCACATAAAGTTAATCATGATGTTTCGTGATCCGTGCTACAGCTTCTGCTTCCACCCATTTTGAAAAGTAATCCACCCACACTATCTATACTTCTTTTTGACCGATCTCTACAAGAAGAACGCCCACTATATCTACAAACCAATGAACAAATGGGAAGGGACTAGATATTGCATCATCTTTGTCGTCGATTTGCACATAATGTTGGGGTATATATATGTAGCGCTCAATCTCACATCTCTTCAAGTCACGATACATGGTAGCCGGGCCGGCCCTGGACCGGGGCGACCAGGGCAGAAGCCCAGGGCCCAAATCCAGTGGGGACCTAAAATTTTTTGTTGTTTTATACGAATAACATATAGGTCCTTATCATTTGAAAAAATTAACATCAATGAAAACCCAAACCCATTTGGTTATTGTTTCGGATAAGCTGGCCCGACCCTTGATTCGGTCTGTCGCGAAAAATTCTTCTTTTATCTCTCTTTTTATTATTAGGGTTAGATTCATGCTATTGTTTCATCCCTTCACTCATAGTCTAGGGTTTCTTTGAACCGAATTCAGAGTTCGCTTGTCTCTGATTCGATCGAAAGAGAGACAGAGAGGAAATGGTGAGGGGATTGGTCAGAAAGCTCGCGTCTCAATCGCTCACCATCGCGGGAAAATGGCAACAGCAAACACCACCTCAACATCTAGTCTGTCGCCTCAGCATCCACGAGCATCAGGTCTCACATCTCAAATCTAAGGCTTTTTTCTAATTCCTTTTTGATGCTAATTATTTGTTCTCTATTGTTCGATCGATCTGTCTACACCTTAGATCAATCGATTAATGAAATTAATAAAAAAAAATTTATTCTTGTTTGTTGGGATCTACTATTTTAAAAAATGTAATTTTTCCTTTTTAAAATGCATGGCAAGGTGCTGACTTGATGGGCAAGCATGGCATCAATGTCCCAAATGAAGTTTTCGTGGGCTCTGCGGAGGAGGTAAGGAAGGCTTTAAAAGATGTGTTCACCAATGAAAAGGAGGTAATATGATCTCAATGATCACTTTAATTTGTATAAAGTACCTTGTTCCCCTAACAAACCTTGAAATGAATAATTTTAGAAATATCAAAATATCTATGATGCTTCATTGAATATATTATAGCAATAATTAGAGACTCCACTAACTTTGTGTAAATTGATGTCAATCTTATGTTGTCTATTTCACTTTCCCTGCTTCTCTACTTGTAGTTTATTTTATTGTACTAGCAAAAAAAATTCTTTGCATCAATGCAAAAGGTTCAGGGTAGATACAAAGAAGAAAAGTGAAAAAGATTATGGGGCAATTATATTCGAGTCATAGAGAGATTAGTGAAAAATCTTATAATTTAGTTTCTGCATAGCCAAACGGCACACCTAACCCGTTATTTTGTGCCCCCTCTTTGAAATCTTGGCTCCGCCACTAATCCAACCCTCTTCAAAAGAAATTTTTCTGAATAATCCACAACATTTTGTGTTTAAGGCACAATTTAAATCTTGCCCAGGGCATTGGATTTTCCAGAACTAGCTCTGCATTGTAGGCCAATTATACTCTGACTGGAAAGCTGTGTATGCCAAATTCTTTGGCCCAGCATGTGATCCGCAATCCCCTTCATGGATTTCTTCTAAGATTCCATTCACCTCTTCCCCTATGCACTTCAATAGGGGCCAGGTGCAAGAGACCTGCCAAAGGTACCCATCTTTCCACATGTATCTTTTCGAGCGCTCAAAAATTCATCGAGCTTCTTTATCATCATTAGGAAGAATCACATGCACCTTATAATTAATAATGTTATCCATCCATTTTGGTTCTTCTGCAACTTCCATTAAGACATTCGAATCATCAACAGTTATACTGGATTATCGAGCACCTCCACAAACACCGTTCTTCGAATACGCTCACAATTCGATGGCCTTAACTTAGAGAGGGAATCTGCTCGAACATTGCCTTCTCGTGCAATTTGTTCGAGCATGAATTTGTCGAAATACGTTGATTCATCTCTGAGACTTTGAGACTGTCTTTAGATATTGGCCATGACTGGCCCTTACTTTATAATTCACATTCCTGGTTCACCACCAACTGCGAGTCCCTTCAAGTAGTTAGCTCTTTGACTCAGAGTTCTTTTTCTACTCTCATTCCCAGAATCAGCGCCTCATACTCTGATTCATTGTTAGATGCACAAAAATCATGAGTCAGGTCTTTCAAGAAACACTTGCTTATGTATCTGTGCTTGAACCATCTACGAATAAGATCCACTCTAGCATTGGAGGTTTTTTTCCTCACTTCTGTCTTCTGTCACCTGACTTCCATTCCAGAATCTGTCTCATCGAAGTCTTCCTTTGAAATGGGGCATTCGACCACAAAGTTGATAAAAGCTTGCGCTTTATTGCCATTCTAGGTTTTAAAAGTAGGCCATATTTTGTCAATTTCATTGCCCACCGACTCATTCTCCCTGAACCTTCTGGTTTCGCAATGACCTTAATAACACTCGATCGGTAAGGACCGTTACTGATGCACCTGAAAGTACGGACGCAACTTTCTTGTTGCAATCAATATAGTATACATGAATTTTTCCAAGGATGAACACCGTAATTCCGCTTCTTCTAAGGTCTTGCTCACATAGTATATTGAATATTGTTTCTTTCCCTCTTCGTGCACCAACATAGCTCCTACTGCTGCTGGGGAGACAAATAGCAGCAAAAATAGCTCCTCTCATGGCTTTGGAATCACCGGTAATGGTGGCGTCATCAGATACTTTTTCAGTTGCTCGAAAGCATCTTGACACTTCTCGATCCATTCGAATTTTCTCATGTTCTTCATGATTCTAAAGAGCGGTTTGCATTTCTCTGAAGCCTTGGACATGAAGCGCGGCAGAGCTGCTACACGCCTGCCAACCACTTGACATCTTTAAGACATTTGGGGGTTGCATGTCCAGAATACCCCGCATCTTGTCCGGGTTAGCTTTGATTCCTCTAAAGGTAACCATAAACCCTGGGAATTTCCCTGCTTTTACACCAAAAGCACACTTAATTGGATTAAGATGCATGTTGTAGTTACTCAATATCAAGAAACCTTCTTCCAGGTCTCCTATATGAATGTTTCCTTCTTTTACTTCACAAACATGTCATCAACATAAACCTCCATGTTTCGACCAATTTGGTCCTTGACCATCATGTTCACCAATCTTTGATTATTTGCACCTGCATTCTTCAACCCAAATGGCATCACTCTGTAGCAGTATAGTATACTCCTCAATCTGTAACAAATGTTGTCTTCTCCTCGTCTTCTTCAGCGTTAAAATTGGTTATAACTGTTGCAGGCATCCATAAAGCTCAAAAGTCATACCCAACTGCATTATCGACCAGCAGATCAATCTTTGGTAGTGGTAAATTATACGTCGAACGTGTTGTGTTTAAGTCAGTGAAATCGATGCACATTCTACACTTCCCATTGTTCTTCTTTACCATTACGACATTGGACAGCCATCGTGCATACTTGCATTCACCGATTCACATATAAACTATGCCACCAACCATTATCCACTTCTTCATTAATAGGCAATTGTTTTTCTGGATGAAAACTTTCCTTCTTCCGTGTTACGAGCTTAAAGCTTTTATCCACCTTTAATTCGTGTTGCATCACTGTTTGGGTATTCCGGCATGTCAGTAGGAGACCACGCGAAGAGGTGTGCATTTCGTCACAAAAAGCAGATCAATCCTTATCTTACTTCACCCTTTGGTACTCCACTAATCTACACTAAGTGTTCTCATCGAACAAGGGATTTTGTCAAGCTTCTCTGCAGGGGGATTTCACTCCATTCTCCTCTTTGACTCGTGGCTTGAGCGTACCAACCTTAACTTTCTCCACTTCCTTTCTCCTTTCTTGAGCAACTTCCCAAGTTGTTAGCTCACTATCAAAATTCTTTGTTCAATTGATATTCCCACACCTTTATCAGTAGGAACCTTCACCGAGAGGTAGTTCATAGATATCACTGTAATACCCATATCTTACAATACATGACTTAATAGAAAATAATAATAATAATAATTTAATATGTATGTGTATTTCGTTTTAAGAAATTGTCATTTTTAAAGTTTAGATATTATTTTGATCATTACTAATTAATTCATAATTATCATCATCCTTGATCATTGTTTTATTATCTCCTTTTATCTCATCCTTCTTTTCTCTTGCTTCAACCCAAGCCCCATAGCAGGCCCAAATCCAATTTCTTCAAAAAAAAAAGAAATAAAATAAAATAAAATAAAAATAGAAAACCGCATGTGTAGGAGTGTATAACAAGTTTCGAACCCAGGTCTCCCGCATATGGTTAGAATGCGCGGACCACCATGGTCATTTTGGCTTCTGTTTTATAAGGATAGCCATTTTATTTAAATCTGTTTCTTTATCCTTTTATTTTTTTTCAAATTCAAGAAAACAAAATTTCTTTGATTTGCAGACTCGAACCCACGTTTCACTCCCGCACATCCTCACGCCTCCACCACTTCGCCAATTTGATTTGTGGCGAGAAAACACACAATTTTATTTAGCCATTTTCTGTTCATCTTCTTCTCTCCCAACTAACACATGTCCTCTCCCGTACCCTTCCTCTCTTTATACCCATAACTTATTAGATATTAAACTAAACCCATCTAATCCTATCATAATCTATCATAATCTAGATCCTAACCGACTAGATTCTCCAAATCCTATCATAACAACCAAAAATCCTAATCCTATCTTAACTAATTAAATCCCTAATCTCATCTTCGCCTCTCCCAACTCACAGCCGCCCCTGTGCGTATTCGAGCTTCTCCATCAAATACCTCCATGGCGCACGAGGACCTCCCAATCCCGACCTTCTCCTCCCTCGAACCCGTGTACGGCGACGGCTCCCCGCTAGAGGAGGCGCAGCTCCGCATCCAAGCGCTCAAGAGCAAGTTCGACGAGCTGTTCCGCGACCAGCCGGATCTCTTCGTTCGATCTCCGCCGGAGCCGCGAACTCCTCCGCGATGAGGACAACAACAGCAGGACCCCGGATCCTCTCCTGCCTCAGGCCGTGACCAGGATCTCCACGCCAGGCATCCCCCCAAGCCTTGGCCGAATAACCAATCAGCAGGCCGCCATCATCCTTCCATGGCTGCCCTCTCTCCGGTGAGAGCACCATTTGGTCCATTACACATGGAGGATCATCAATTATCAGGATCATAAGTTAGGTAAAGAAATTTGAACTTTATGTAGTGAAATGTATAGTATTTCTTTTTCAGAATTGTGAGGAAATTGTTTGCTCATCATTTGCTGATTGTTAGGTTATTTGTCTCTTTACCAGTCTTGGCTCTTTATCCAAATGAGTCTGTTAATTACGAGACTCATAATCACCACAACATAGAAACTCCTTTCTATGAAAATCTTGGTATGCGATGATATTGATGGTCAAAAATTTTGTTGGCTCAAGCATGGAAGTACTTGAAGTTTTGGTCAAAGAAATGTGTCGTGATTATGTTGTGGTGATTATGAACTAATATCAGAAAATTATAGCTGAGGGGTGGTTGCCCATCATTTTTTTACAGGGAGGTTTGTTGTCCCTTAATGGAAAATTTAGGTCTCTAAAATGTGTGTAATGCTAATGTGGCCTATTCATTCAGAATTAAGAAGACATCCTTTCACAAGTGTAATATCCCTAATTTTTTTAGGTACTGTATTTAAATAAAATATACTGGTATTTTTAATATGTTCATGTATGTGACCGTATGCATGTGTGGGTGTTTAGTGTATATTTATATTTATTTGTATGTTCGGTTGCGTGCTACAGTATTTCGGACCCGTTCGGTGAGATCCGGACCGTTGCAGGAGACCCGGACCCGATTCGGATTCGTGCTCGTTGTGGACCCGATACAATGGTGATTCGAAGACAGATGAATAGGATAATCGTAGACCAGTACCGGTTCGTGCAGTGAAGACCAGACGGCGATTCGGTTCCGAAACCGCGTCATTTCATGTGAGTGTTTGATCTTGTACCATTTCGCTATTTATCTTTGTTTGTAATTGTTTATATGTTAACCGCATTATTTCATGTGATCATCTGACATATTTTACCAGTTTGATTACCTGTACCTCTTCATAAAACATTAATGATTGTACATCTTATTTATTGGGTTGTTTTGAGAGATTATTATCATTTCATGTTGGTAGTTGTCACTGTTGACTTAGGCCTAGTATGGGATATCCTGTACTGTGACTTGATTTGATCTGTTGACCTACTTCATATTTGAGGATAGAGGAACGATCTTATGCATACCATTTGTCGGTAGTTGTTGGTGATTATTTCAGATTAGAACTTTTATGGATATTGAGAAAGTATTAGATATGACATTTCTTTAACGATAGACTGAACTACCGTTACTTGGATTGACATTGACATGGTTAGAGTTGGAGTTGACCTGAATTGATGGTTTTGATTCATGGACTCGATGGTGATGAACTTGATCTTAGGTTGGGGAGTAGGCGTAGATTGGGTTGACCCGACTGGTGAATTTTAGATTTATTCTCTTGATATATTACTTGAGTTTTATAGATCTTGTGATTGACCTTGATAGAGTGAGAGTGTGTGATAATCTTATTCTTTTGAAATATAAGGATTTGATTGTGTATCAAGACATGTAGTATTTTAGTTATTGGGATTTGGATATATCGGTGACTCAGAGAAGATATATATATATCGATGACTTAAGGATCAGAGTAGATTGATAGGGAGAGACTGTTTATTGATATATTGAGACGATGGTTTATTGTACCATATTAGTGATGCGGATTGATACTTGATGTTCACGATGATTGTATAGAGACTGTTGGTTGATAGATTAGTTACTATTGTGTTTTAGTGCAGATGGATATGAGATATTGACCGGTTCCAGATAAGACTGGCTATTGAGTATTATCTAGTTTTGTTGTTGTATTGATTCATGTTATTGAAAGTTACTGGGAAAATATTATCAGGCCGTAACATATACATTGTTCTATTGTTCTACCGTTTACACGGTAATATTGTTCACATTGTTATTGTCATATTGATATTATTACTGTCACTGTATCGTCCCAGTAATCGAAATAACATGGATATTGTTTGTTATAAATGATAATTAAATTGACAACTTACACCGAGATTGGGGAAATTGATGGAGGAGACAGCGTCTGTATTTTAGGTGGACCTAGGATACAGGTTGCGCAGCCGAGATACGGTTCCACTGCAGGGTTCCGGGGGATGACTGACATCCTGTATTGTCCATATTGTCATTGTTATTGACATATTGTTATTGTTATTGTTATTGACTACCTAGCGGTAGGACCTGATTCAGCGCCAGGTGATTGGGCCGTGGTTCCGAGTATGTACGGAACCCACCTAAAGCATGGACAATGTCTCTTCTATTAATTTCAATAAATTTAGGATATCGATTGACACATGTAGTAGGCGTAGTATGGGATGCGTTTATTACAGGTGACAATTAGTGTTCGCTGACATAATAAATGACAATGAACTGTTATAATGTATTGTGACGGACTATAATCACTTGGCTGTGTATATATATAACTATGATAGACATATGACTATAACCATGACCAAATTTATATACCAGATTAGTGACATTGTTAGGATTCACATGTAGACATCAGTTGTTTATTTATAGTTGTGATAGTGTCTTATGTCTTTATTCATGTTGTTATCAGATATACTACAGTTCAGTTATTTATCATGTTATTTAGTTTCTTATATCTGCAGTTGTTCTTGTTATTACTTTATGCACACTGTTTATATGCACGAGCTTTTCCCTTTACACACACACTCACCAGGTCGCATTCTGACGACCCTGGATTTACACGTCCAGATATTGAACGTTTTGTTTCTATCGTGCAGGTGTTCGATGAGACGATACGCTTTGCGAGGAGCTTGGGTCCTCTCCCTTTTATTCTGGTATTCTTACCTCTTTTTATTCCTGTTCCTATATTTTCTTGATTCATGCATATCAGATTCACTCTCTATTCCAGTGCTTTTTATATGATATCATGCGTGGATGTTTATATGAGATATTGCATTGATTATTGATTAATCTTGGTTTAGATTTATAGCTTGTTCAGGTTACTTTAGGCTTAACGTATATATGTGGGGTATTTTTCTCGCGTATATACGTCGCCGACTCTCGTCGCGACTCCGTTTCCGTGTATTTTGGGAAGCGGGGCGTGACAATCACCATGCTAAGTGCTCACAGGTTGGCCATCGATGATTACATTATATGGCGAAGGTAGACTAACAACCAAAAAAGGGACTATGCACCTCATAGAGTTCCCTTTTTCACCGAAATCAGTTGGTAGCTCCACTACTCCTTTTGACAAAATCACATGATTCATAAACCCACGCAAAGGCCAGTTATATGGTACAAGAGCCGCTTTGGGAATATTGAATTGCTTAAACCTTAAAGCAATCATAATACAATACATCCACCAAGCTTCCGCAATCTACAAAGGTTCGCTGGATCCACCATCCATCTACTACTGCCGTAATCACCTTCATTTTAAGAATAACCACGTTTGTGAATTCTCTAAGAAAATGATCTCTCTAGTGATTTGTTCTTTTGGTGATCTACTTGTTCTCACTGGCATTACTTGTGGCTCTAAGTTACTTCAAATCATCATTGGCGTATCTTCATTACTAATCCGAAGGGATTATCTTGATGAATCATATTGATTTGTGGGATCGCCAAGATCTATCGCCTCCATTGTTGCCATCAATCTTCGAGAGAATTTGATGCTATTGATCACTACTATTGTCGACATCCATCGGGTCGCATATCCCCATCAATCTCATCTTCGCCCCTCGAGATTTCACTTAAGGAAATCGCTTTCGCATCTTTCAATTAGAAGAAACGAGTTAGATAGGCTCTCAATGAAAGCACCAATGATGCGATCTCAATTTCGTCTCCCTCGGATCTGATAATTTGGCAAGATGAACATAGCCAGTACGGGCTACCCCCTCTGACAATCAAGTTACACCCACTCGAAGAGGAGTAATGAACTTGAGAGAAAGGAACCCGTTGTGTACCTTGAAAGGCCCGAGGGGCCTCCTATTAATAGATAAGCGAATGGCCCACGATCTGACTATCTGCCAGCTAGGACCGTGGTCCTCACCAATTACTTATCTTTATGTTAAAGGGCTGCTAGACATCAAGCACCTATCGGGTACTTCTTCGAGCATCCCAATCTTATGCTTACTATTATACTCATCAAAAGGATTGAGGTTGTATGCATCTTCTGGTGGAAAAGAAAAAATTTAATTTTGTGTTATAGTGGAGAGGCTATTTTGTCAAATCCATTTTTATTTCACTACTCAATATTTAATCAGCTCAACATGCAGATCTTAATTGCAATCCTCTCCTTAAGATCGTAAGATATCTTAATTTCAAAGACTAGCATGAAAAAAAATGAAAAAACATGGTACTTATAAAGCATGTTATAGTAATTTCTAAGATAATTGTGAGAGTTTATGGTGGTTTTTTTTAAGAAGGCCATGAAACCCGATCAAAATGCAAAAGAAAAAATTCTAGTTTCTTTAAAATTGATATTGATTCCAAACATCAAAGTTCATGTCTTCCATTGTTCTCTGAAAAGTATAGCTTTAATTTGCATCACCAAAACAAACAGTCATGAGTTATGACTATGATAGATTTCCTACAATAGCATCATCATTTAAGATATATAAGAAGAAGAATCAAATATCCCAGGTAAGGACTCACTTATTGTTATATTATTTCTTATATAAAGATCATTTAATTACTAAAATAGTACCATTACATGGAAGGATGGAGTTAGGGAGGGCTATCGGATAGGAGTGCAAACGGATATGGATAATCCACATCGTGTTCGATTGTATTCAATTTTTGAATGCGGATATATGTATCTGATATCCGTTTAGAATATGAATAAGAATGTGGTAATGGTAAAAATATCAGACATATCCAAATATACATTTCAATATACCAAATATATCCGAATACAAATATAGTTCAAATACACTAAGATGTGATTTTGTGGTTATAAAAAGATATGCCCATGTGATTTTTGTACAGTTTTAACATTTTCACATAAAAAGTACCAAGATTAAGAGTAAACTCATTTTTTACCTAATTTTCTTGTTCATATTCACCAATATCTAATAAATATCCAAATTCGATCCGAGTCCGAACTCATATCCGACAAATATGGTTAGTGGTTATATATGTATCTGAATATGTATTCGCTACAGAAAACAAATATAAATATAAGAATACCTATATCCACTCCGTATCCGATCCGTTTGCACCCCTACTATTGGGAAAATGTCCCTTCATCCAGAGAGAAATTCTTTATATATGGATTGCCAATATACTTTCATCTGGCAAAACTAAAAAACAACCTGTTTATTAAAGTTCTTGCCGCCCTCCCATCAAAACCTCATTGACTTTTTGCCATATGCATGGATACAAGCCACGTTCTATTGGCACACCTAAATATAGTTAATTTTCACAACAAGACACATTACCTTTTGGATTTTGGAATGGGATTACACAAAAAGTAGAGTAAAAATAGCATAATGTATGGTAATATTGAACTTTTAGCTATTGAAGATCCAAATGTACATATTGTGAATTCAATTTTGAACTAAGAGTTATTATCTTGAGTTTATTATGGTGACCCTGCATAAAAGAAATGGCTCCTTCCCTGATTAATAGACTTCAGGAACGCACACTCCACTTGCTTTCATTAGTTATCATATTAGTTATTCTAACAAGTATCAGCATTATATTGTGGTTACCTTGTTCTAGTAACTACTAAGCAGTTAGGTGTGTCCTTAAACAAATGCTAATATAAAAATATCTCCCACAATGAAGCAAGAACCTGATGCTTTTCAGCTGATTCCTAATCGCAAGGTTTCTTTTGTTTCAAGGTTTTTCTATCACATCATATGCGCACATCCGTTTTGATGGACCAACAGATGCCATGGGCATTCTATAACAGTGTTCAGCTTAAGAATTTCCAACAAAATGTGAGCTCCTACAAGTTCTTACACAATTCACTCCATGCCCACATATTCTCGTTCGCACGAATAATCAATCAAAATTTAATCTAGAAATCATTTAAGGTATACGATTATGCTCCATGTTACATTCACTTTAACATCTTCATTACTTCATAGAAAGCTTGCTCTTTCTCCGTTTTAAATCTCAAACAAAGAAACAACCAATAAGAAATATTGGATGATATCCAAAATATATAGAGCCATGAAATATAAACAACTCCAATCACCTTGTCAAAAATATTGTCATTACAACTCAGCAACATGTGAACATGCTTCAATTTGGTCTTTGGCACGTTTTGTGCCATCATGGTGAATTCAATTTTTTATGCAATCTTACCTTTTCATATAGACTCTGCCCTGGTCTAGGAACTATGTGGTTTGCTCCTGTATAAAGTTAAGATGTAGAGAAAAAGGGTAGGTCAAGCTGTGGACAAACTAGCCCTTTAAGGTTTATGGAATGGATTCTCTTATTCATAGGTCAAAATTTCAGCACCATCTGATAGAGGGATTAATATCAAATGATGACACAGCCCTAAAAAATTGGCTAATTTTATATGAAACACTCTCCACTTTTGAGTTGAGTTGACCAGTCTCTCATAGAAGAAGTCTTGAATGGTGATGCAATGGTATTTTGTTACTTGTACACATTCAATGCAAGACAACTACCCAACTTCCACATTCAATGCAAGACAACTACCCAACTTCCCTGGAGTCAACATGAGAATGGACCTGCGCCTATCTCACCTTATAGATATCTATACAAAAGTGTGGACACTCACGTGCACACAATAGGGTATTGAATAATTTGTCAAGCAAGTTGTTTAGAGGCCCTGTTTTAAATACCGGCTGAGTCGGCCGAGATATCAGCCGATGTCTCATTTTTTTTGCCTGTTGCCGATACGATATAGGGAAATCGTTCGCCATATCGTTTGCAACAAAAAACAGCCGATATTTGAAATACCGGCTGATAAATCGCCCGATATTGGGCAATAAATCGCCCGAGATATCGCCCGATATAAAATAACTTATTTATTGTACGACTGTGTGCAAATGTACATTGTTTTTTTATCATCTTTGCATGCATATTGCATCATTTTTATTTGGTAGATGATATCTATGACACTAAACCAACTTTTAGTTATCAATATTTCATTATATATACTGTCCAATATGGACGCCCGATATGTGCGTGTATCCCTGATATCTCCCCCGATATCCGATATCTGATATGAAAAAACTCCATCCGATACGATCCCGATAGCCGATATTTAGAATCTTGTTTAGAAGCTCGATAAAAATGATGAGCATTTTCTTTACAGAGTTTAAAAGGCCATTTTTTTATACAGATGAACCAGTTTAGCAATGCACTGGCAAAAAGAATCATGATCGTTTCTTGATTATGCCTCAATGGAGTGCCAAAAGGTGTTGGGCAGTACAACTATAAATGCATGATATATAGGAGAGGCATCAAAATAAAATCAAATATTCATAAGAAAGATCCCAATTCACATAAAACTTAACAAAGAACAGAACAAACCAGCAGCAGCTTGAGGCCGAATCGACCGCGCCTTCCCCTTTGACCTGAAGATGGTCTCCACCCCATTCCTCACAGAAGCAATACCAACTCCCATATCAACCAATCTTAGAGGCGATTGTCCGCAACAAAATCCCAAGCCGCGCATCAAAAGATTCTTTCTCTCTAAACCACTTCTCCTGAATTGAACTAAACTTGCTGACACTTTCGTCCTGCTCCTGTGCTCAGGGGCAGTTATGCTTCCTTTAGCAGCGGCAATAGTAGCAGCTTGCATCTTCACTTTCCCTCAATTCCCTGAATTTCAAACAGATCACAGAAAAGATACAAGTTAAACCGCAGTACAACAAACTTGGAATATTCTGCTAAAAGTTGGAAGATTTATAAAGTAGAGCGTCCAAGCCTTTACACACAGAAAATTTTCATTTAAGCACTAAAATAATAAAACGAGATTCGAATGCTTGACTTGAGAAATGAATTGATTAAAAATCCAATCTTCTACATTTTCTTAAATCTTGATGGCTTTGTTGAGATCGATTTCACTCAATTTTCTAAATCACGAAAAGAAAAAAAAAATGAGGGATCCGTATGGTCAATTACAAAATCTCCAAAGAGAAATCTCGCATGCAATGACTAAATTAACAGAGAAAATTTTCGTTTCATCGGTTTCTTGAACTCGCAAATCAAAGAGGTGTACAGATCAGTAACAAAACCGAATCATAAAACCAAACGTCCGCGTAAAAAAAAAAAGAGCAATAAATCAAAGAAAAATAATAATGATCATTGAGACCGTAAAAATCGATCGAGATCGAGAGAGAAACCTTGTGAACTGTTGTTGTTTCCACCTTCGCTCTGTCCTGGCGCTCCACTGATCCTTTTCATTCAAGAGAAAGGATATAAAGGGCGATCGCTTCGATCTCTCCGCTGAGTTCTAGAGAGAGAAAAAGACCGCTTAGAGAGAGAAAGGGAGAGAATTTAAAAAGGAAAGAGAGGGGGAACAGAGAGAGAGTCGCGATCTTTGTTCACAGTTACCAGTTTTTACCGATGGAGCGAGCGGAGAGTCCCCAGTCCACCTCCGAGCCCACTAGGCATTGTCTGTCCTCTGTCGTCATACTGTGGACGAAGATGAAAGGACAAGAGCTGGCAGTGAATGTACACGTGGCAGCGTTTAAGTGCATTTGCGGTGCTTGGTGTCTTGGAGCTTGGACTTGATCCGATGAGTGTGGATAGCGTATCTCAATTAAAACGGCACCCAAATTTTCACCTTCGAATCCATGAGTGGGTGCAGTTTTGGGTGTTCGGGACGTTATTTGGAATAGCTGGAAGGGAGATACTTTATATTCGGGAGGGGCTGTTTCTGGTGAGAATACCTAAGTGCGGGCTTTGGCTTATGAAATGGACGTTAAAGACCTTGCATGCTAATTGCTAAATCGTTATATTCGGGAAAAAATATAAAGTTTTATCTTTAAAAAAAAAAATTTGATCAAATCCACTGATGTTGAAGCACAAGTGCTAATCAGGCTCAAAGGGCATGAATAATCAAAATAATATGTCTACAGGGGATTCGAACTGAGGACCACAGAGCGAAGTTTTACGGCCCAGTGTTGCCACTGAGCCGAAAGTGCTGACGTGGAATAAGTTGGTGTTGGGTGAGTGTGAGGAGGAGCGGCAATAGATAAGAGTAAATATTTTTATCCTATCAGTTTACTCTACTTTATAAGAATAAGAGTTATCTGTTTACTTGAACTGATAATTTAAATGGGTAAGATATGACTAAAAGTTTATACACTACCCCCAATTACTTGTTTACCCTTCCAAACTAAATGAGTATCATTCGTTCTTGCCTTAATACAATCGTGGATTGATGTGCTTCTTGTTTTATGGACAATGTTTTGGTCTTAGACTCATTCGAGTGCAACATCTCTCTCTTTTAGACAAATTTGAGGCAGACTTTATTGACACCCACCAAAGACCCCCGCTCAATAATTACCAAAATGTCATTAATTTTTTGGACAAATTTAATCACTAAGTAAAAGTCTATAATACCCTCATCTTATTTCTCTTCCTTCCACGACGGGCGGCAGTGTGACAATGCTACCCCTCTTTCCCCCGCCTCCCCCGCTGCCCGATCTGACGGCGAGGGGGAGGTAAATTCCTTTGCTGATTCGAAATAAGAAAAGGCCAACAAATCTATATTTTTTAAGTTATGAAAAAAAAACAAGTAGCAAAATAGCATCTTCTCTGAGTGGGGAGCCTTTCTAAGCCCCTTCGATTATGCTTTTTCCTTGGAGAATTTTGCAAAATCTCTTTTTATACTTTCATTCATATAATATATTGTTGCTTTCTAGTAATCATTTTGGATTAGCTTATTCATAGTGCAGTGAAAGGGACTATAAATCAATCAGCATTTGCATTTGATTTTATTTCATGCAGTGGCCTAACCTCTCTTGGTGTGGTGACGCGAAGCCCATCCGTTGTTATTTGGTCAACATTTTATTGGAATTGAAGAATATAAAAGTGAATCTTTAAATTGAATTACGGCGAGATCCGTTGATCAAATCAATTGGATGATGGTTGGAGTGTGTTCTCTTCCATTGGGGATGAACGTGCTATATTCACATGTTCAATTCCGACTTCGAATGAATGAGATATTCAATATCTAAGTCTAAAGATTGCCTAATTCAAAGCCAAAATGGGACTAAAGGTAGCTAAAATCATTTAGTCCCACATTGGCCGTGGGATGGAAGTTCATGGTGTTTAAATAGAGAAAATTGAGAACAAAGGGCGTGCCCTTTGGGTACTTGGAGTTTTCGCGCGCGATTGGGAGGGAACTATGCCCGCACATGCGCGCGCGCACCGCCGGTGCCGAGCTCGGGCCTGGGTCTGGGTTCGGGTTCGGGTTCGGGTTCCCTACCCGGCCTGGTTTTCTTTTAATCAGGTCTCACGGGTATGGGTTGCGAGCATACCCGCTCCGCTACCCGAACCAGACCCGCTCCGCTCCGGATCCGAACCGCTCCAGTTGGACAGCCAACAGTTGTGACTGTTGGGTGCGTCAGTTGGATAGCCAACAGTTGTGACTATTGGGTCGAAAGGCTGCAACCTTTCGTTGGGTTCGGACTCGTTGGCCCCTCCTGGAGCGCTATAAATAGCGCTCCAGTTTCTCATTCTAAACACACCAAATCAGAAAATCTCTTCTCTTTCTATACGTTCTAAACTGGAAAGTGGAGTTTTGAAGTAACTTCCAGCGAGAAGTGGGAAAGTCAGTTTCCGAAGCGACTTCCAAAGAAGATTCTACAAAATTCGTTCTGAAAGAGAGCTCAGAAAATTCAACAGATTCTTGAAATAGAATTGTTGTCTGAATCTGGGACTTCTGAAGAAGAATATTATTCAACCTTCCTTCGTCTTCTACAGTGGGTGCTCCTCCAAAGTAAAGGCAAATATTCGCCCGAAATTTAATATTTTTCAACCTTCTTTCGTCTTCTACAGTGGGTGCTCCTCCAAAGTAAAGGCAAATATTCACCCGAAATTTGTCTTTATCCTGCTGCTTCAATGATCCTGTGAAGGTACTGGTTAACTACGGTTCGACCGTATGGTGATTTGGTAATGCTATCCAAATACCGTGAAGGAGTGTTGTATCTTGGGAGACTAGCGTCCAATAATTCGTTAGCACCAGTGCGGGGGACGTAATTGTCTTAAGGAGATTCGCTCTAAGCGTACCTCACTCCAAGTACTGTATAAGTGAATTAATTTCTTTATATAGGGGATATACTGATATTCAGTATATCGAGACTGATTTAGATTCAGTCTAATTGGTGTTTAACTAAGGAAGGAAATTGAAAGGTGGTTCTTAAATTAAGGAACATTCTATTGAACGGAAAACCTCCCACCTGATATTTGCCGACTTGGCCAATTAGATTGTTGATATTTCAATGATCTTGAATAGTTGTCAGATTGATTCCTGTTAAGCAGAATCCAACAATCTTAAGACAATTATGATTGAAGTTTCTTACTTCTGTTCTCCTTGAACTTGCAGAAAATGTCTGAGACTAATCAAGATAGTACTAGTAAGGCACCAAACATGCAGCTACAAGCTTTGATGTCAACTCCACTTCCTAACCCGAAGTCGGAGAAGTTAGGAAAATTTGACGGCATAGAATTCAAGAGGTGGCAACAGAAGATGCTCTTCTACTTGACCACTCTTCATCTGGCCAGATTCCTGCAAGAAGATTCACCAGAGCCCGCAACTGATGCATGGACTCAATGTGACTTCCTTTGCCGAAATTATATATTAAATGGACTGGATGACTCTCTTTACAATGTCTACAGTCCTATCACAACGGCAAAGAAGTTATGGGCCAGTCTTGACAAGAAGTACAAGACTGAGGATGCTGGTACCAAGAAGTTCGTCGTAGGACGATTTTTGGAGTACAAAATAGTGGACAGTAAGACTGTAATCAGTCAGGTGCAAGAGTTCTAACTTATCTTGCACGAGATAGAAGCCGAAGGTATGATTCTACCTGAAACCTTTCAAGTTGCTACTATCGTGAAGAAACTCCCACCTGCGTGGAGAGATTTCAAGAACTACCTGAAGCACAAGCGAAAGGAGTTAAAGTTGGAAGATCTCATTGTAAGGCTTCGAATCGAGGAGGACAACAGAAAGTCTGAGAAAAGGAGCAGTAAGAACTCCTATGAAGCAAAAGCCAATGTGATCGAAGACTCAAAGGGGAAAGCGTCTACTTCAAAAGGCTTAAAACGGAAGAAGACTTCTCAGGGGTACAAAGGTAAGGTCCAAGAAGGCAAGAACATGCGCTTCAAGGGAACCTGCTACATCTGCAACAAAGAGGGGCATAAGGCGAATGAATGTCACAGCCGTCTCAAAAAGAACAAGAAAAGCCACCCACAGGCAAACTTGACCGACCATGAGTCGCCAAGCCTTTCAGCTGTGGTGTCAAAAGTGAATCTGACAACCAACAATAAGGATTGGTGGGTAGACACTGGGGTTACTCGGCACATCTGCTCTGACAAATTATTATTCTCTAAATATCAAATACTAGAGCAAAATGAGCAACTATTCATGGGAAATTCAGCCGTCTCAAAGGTTGAAGGAAAAGGCAAGGTCATCTTGAAGTGGACATCGGGGAAAGAGCTTACTCTGAACGATGTGCTACATGTTCCAGATATCCGCAAGAATCTGATCTCTGGATCAATACTTGTAAGAAAGGATTTAGAATGGTTTTTGAATCAGATAAATTTGTACTTACTAAGGGAGGGATATATGTGGGAAAGGGTTATCTTGTTGATGGACTTTTTAAAGCCAATGTTGCAGTGGTAGATAAAAAGTCTGTGTATTTGTACCCGAAGCTTATAAATAAAGGAAAATCTTCTGTTTATTTGCTTGAGTCTCCTAATTTGTGGCATGCTAGATTAGGGCATGTAAATTACAAGTCATTAAAGAACTTGTCTAATCTGGGATATAATCCTAAACTCAACTTGAAAGAAATTCGCAAGTGTGAGATTTGTGTTGAAGCCAAGTTGGCGAAAAATTCATTTCACTCAATAGATCGAAATACAGAACCTTTAGGGTTAATTCATAGCGATCTGTGTGACTTGAAGTTTATGACAACTAGAGGCGGTAAAAAGTATTTTATTACTTTTATTGATGACTGTACAAGATACTGTTATGTGTATCTTTTAAACAGTAAGGATGAGGTAATAAATATGTTTATAACATATAAAGCCGAAGTTGAGAATCAACTCAACAAGAAAATCAAGATTCTAAAATCCGATAGAGGCGGAGAATATGAATCAAATGATTTTAGTGAGTTATGTGCTAATTTTGGTATAATTCATCAAACAACAGCACCATATACTCCTCAGCAAAATGGAATTGCTGAACGGAAGAACAGAACTTTGAAGGGGATGGTAAATTCCATGCTCATAAGTTCTGTAGCTCCGCATAACTTGTGGGATGAAGCTCTATTAACTGAAAAATATATTCTAAATAGAGTACCCCACAAGAAACTTGGTCTAATACCATTTGAGTTATGGCATGGAAGGACACCTTCCTACCATTACCTCAAAATGTGGGGGTGCCTTGCAAAGGTGCTGGCACCATTACCTAAAAAGACTAAGTTGAGAGCAAAAACTATGGACTGCATATTCATAGGCTATGCCTTGAATAGTAGTGCCTACAGATTTCTGGTTCATAAATTAGAAATACAAGATATTCATGTAAACATGATTATCGAATCTAGAGATGCTGTGTTCTTTGAAGATATTTTTCCATATAAACGGGAAACAGATAAGACTTCTGAGAAAAGAACACATGAAATGGCATTCAGGGACCAAAGCCCCGAGGAACCAACTGTTAATGCGGAAATTGAACCAAGAAGAAGTCAGAGATCTAGAATCTCAAAATCTTTTTGTCCAGATTTCATAGCATACGCTATTGAAAGCGAGCCTCAAACATTTAAAGAGGCTATGTCAACCCCAGAAGCACAAATGTGGAAAGAAGCTATAAATAGCGAAATAGAATCCATACTAAGTAATCATACCTGGGAATTGGTAAACTTGCCTCCTGGCAGTAAACCAATTTGGTGTAAGTGGATTTTCAAACGAAAATTAAAACCCGATGAATCTATCGATAAGTACAAGACTAGATTAGTAGTCAAGGGTTATCGACAAAAGGAATGACTTGACTACTTCGATACTTATTCACCAGTAACAAGAATAACGTCCATTCGGATGTTGATTGCAATTGCAGTATTGCATAACTTAGATATCCATCAAATGGATGTCAAGACTGCATTCTTAAATGGTGAATTAAATGAAGAGATATATATGGAGCAACCTGAAGGATTTATAGTCAAGGGCCAAGAACAGAAGGTGTGTAAATTGGTAAAATCCTTATACGGTCTAAAGCAGGCTCCAAAACAATGGCATGAGAAATTTGATAGTGTCATGATCAAAGATGGATTCGCTATCAATGAATGCGATAAGTATGTTTACACGAAAACAGTTGGAAATGCATGTATCATTGTTTGTCTTTATGTAGACGACATGTTGATACTTGGGACTAATATTGAAATTATTAAGTCCACTAAAAGAATGTTATCCAACAGTTTTGACATGAAGGATCTGAGAGTTGCTGATGTAATTTTAGGAATTAAAATCACCAGAACACCAGATGGAATCAGTCTATCTCAATCTCACTACATGAATAAGATGATAGAAAGATTCAAGGATCATGGGATAAAGGAGAATACAAATCCTTTTCTCCCACACGTCCACCTTCATAAGAATACAGGAACTGGAATACGCCAGTTGGAGTATTCTCAGATTATTGGAAGTCTAATATATTTGATGAATTGCACTAGACCCGATATTGCTTACGCTGTAAGCAAGTTAAGCAGATACACTAGCAATCCTAGTGATCAACATTGGACCGCTCTACTACAAGTGTTGGGTTACGTATCACATACCAAGAAATATGCCTTGAGATATGGATAGTATCCACCTGTACTTGAAGGATACAGTGATGCTAATTGGATTGCAGATTCTGAGGAATCAAAATCAACTAGCGGATACGTGTTTACTCTAGCAAGAGCAGCGGTATCATGGAATTCTTCTAAGCAAACATGTATTGCCCGTTCCACTATGGAATCGGAATTCATAGCCTTAGATAAGGCTGGAGAAGAAGCAGAATGGCTTCGACAATTCTTAGAAGATATACCATTATGGCAAAAGTCAGTGCCCGCTATATGTATACACTGCGATAATCAAGCAGCTATATCTAGGGCACAAAATGTTATATATAACGGTAAGTCTAGACATATTCGTTATAGACATAATACCGTGAAGCAGTTGCTCTCAAATGGAATTATCTCTATTGACTTTGTATCGTCAAAGGATAATTTAGCGGATCCGCTTACTAAAGGTTTAAGTGGAGAGCGTATAAACTGCGCGTCGAGGGGAATGGGTCTAAAAGCCTAACCATACCGAGTCAGCTTAATGGAAACCTCACTTAGCGACTGGAGATCCCACGGACTAAGTTCAAGAGGAAAAACTAGTTATGATTGACTCAGCAAGTAAGCACTTGGGAGCTTGACTCCAATCCATTCCTAAGGTGCACATAAGTGCTTTTCTACAAGTGGATTAAGGATAAGCTTAACGCTTTTAATGATGCCTATATCTTGTTACTAAACAAGTGGAGTAGAGTAGACTACTCTTAATAGGACGATCACCTATGTGAGTATAGAGTTGGGTCGGCTCTTTGAGAATTTCTATGGAGGCTGTTATTCCCTAAAGATACTCTCTGAAACCAAGAATGTCCAGGGTCAAAACGGACACAACCGAGAACCAAAGTTAATTTGGAAAGTCACTGTGTGAAGCTTGTTGACTTGGCTTACACTAACGGCTAACAGTTCAAGACCTAGTTCACTGATTAGCCAGTAAGTCCGATAAAGTTTTCGCTATGAAAGGTTCAAGACCTAATTCACCTATCCTGATGCAGTTTCTTTTCTAATGTACTTTTCACAATAAAGTCAGTCTCTTTGTGTGTCATTTCCTTGAATATCCATTCATTGTGGGGGATTGTTGGAATTGAAGAATATAAAAGTGAATCTTTAAATTGAATTACGGCAAGATCCGTTGATCAAATCAATTGGATGATGGTTGGAGTGTGTTCTCTTCCATTGGGGATGAACGTGGTATATTCACATGTTCAATTCCGACTTCGAATGAATGAGATTTCAAGTCTAAAGATTACCTAATTCAAAGCCAAAATGGGACTAAAGGTAGCTAAAAGTATTTAGTACCACATTGGCCATGGGATGGAAGTTCATGGTGTTTAAATAGAGAAAATTGAGAACAAAGGGCGTGCCCTTTGGGTACTTGGAATTTTCGCGCGCGATTGGGAGGGAACTATGCCCCCACATGCGCGCGCGCACCGCCGCTGGCGGCGGCTGCGGCCGGCCAGCCGGCGCCGGGTCCGAGCCTGAATCTGGGTTCGGGTTCCCTACCCGGCCTGGTTCTTTTTGAATCAGGTCTCACGGGTATGGGTTGCGAGCATACCCGCTCCGCTCCGCTCCGAATCCGAACCGCTCCAGTTGGACAGCCAATAGTTGTGACTGTTGGGTGCGTCAGTTGGATAGCCAACAGTTGTGACTATTGGGTCGAAAAGTTGCAACCTTTCGTTGGGTTCGGACCCGTTGGCCCCTCCTGGAGCGCTATAAATAGCGCTCCAGTTTCTCATTCTAAACGCACCAAATCAGAAAATCTCTTCTCTCTCTATACGTTCTGAACTGCGAAATGAGTTACTGCGTTCTGAACTGGTAAGTGGAGTTCTGAAGCAACTTCCAGCGAGAAGTGGAAAGTCAGTTTCCGAAGCGACTTCCAAAGAAGATTCTGCAAAATTCGTTCTGAAAGAGGGCTTAGAAAATTCAACAGATTCTTGAAATAGAATTATTGTCTGAATCTGGGACTTCTGAAGAAGAATATTCTTCAACCTTCCTTCATCTTCTACAGTGGGTGCTCCTCCAAAGTAAAGGCAAATATTCACCCGAAATTTGTCTTTGTCCTGCTGCTTCAACGATCCTGTGAAGGTACTGGTTAACTACGGTTCGACCGTACGGTGATTTGGTAGTGCTATCAAAATACCGTGAAGGAGTGTTGTATCTTGGGAGACCAGCGTCCAATAACCCGTTAGCACCAGTGCGGGTGACGTAATTGTCTTAAGGAGATTCGCTCTAAGCGTACCTCACTCCAAGTACTGTATAAGTGAATTAATTTCTTTATACAGGGGATATACTGATATTCAGTATATCGAGACTGATTTAGATTCAGTCTAATTGGTGTTTAACCAAGGAAGGAAATTGAAAGGTGGTTCTTAAATTAAGGAACGTTCTATTGAACGGAAAACCTCCCACCTGATATTTGCCGACCTGGCCAATTAGATTGTTGATATTTCAGTGATCTTGAATAGTTATCAGATTGTAACGCCCCGATCCCAAGGATACGGAGACGTTATGACGACGTACATACGCGAGGTGAAACACACTCACGCGTACGTTAAGCCTCAGTACAGGGCATAGCCTCCATATAGACAAGAGGTCCAGCAGGAAATAAGTACAAGAATACCTGCAGAAAGAGGTTAGTGATCATAACAGATAGGAAAATAGGGATAAATAAGATAACAGAAATAAATCACCAAGATACCTATGACTAGTCTCGATGAGGAATCTCCTATGTGACTCCAATGCACTATCTGATGATACGGTAACTCGGATCTCTAACCTGGGCACGTAAACCCAGGGTCGTCAGAAAGCGACCTAGTGAGTGGTAAAATGAAGGAGGTGGTAATAGATACAATAGTAATACAAGCACGATACTAATATATAATACATGATGTTGTACAGTGATACCATAGAATAATCATATACTAAGCAGTAGAAATATATAAAGATGTCATCTTTTAATACCATCGCTACCAGTCATCTTCGGGTCATGTTTATAGTCGTCTAGTCGTAGCCAGTTTATATACTCAATACTGTTGTCTAGTGATGACGTGATAGAAGTGAACAGGCAGGTGGGCATATGCAATATGAACATGCAGGTGGGCATATGCAATATAACCACAATACTGTGTTGTGCATATACAGGAATGATGTCTGCAAGGTATACAGAAAACAGAATAGATGCAATGCAGAACATGCGTCGTATGCCACCACAGAAAGGGTAACATGTACCAGGCAAAGTAACAAGTATACATGTAACATAATATCGGATAAATGATCAGGAACAATAACAAGTACAACTAAACATGGATCAAGCAAATCATGTCAAAGTCATGTAATTTATACAATAGTAGCAATCAGTACCACCTGATATTTTAATCAATCTCTTCCAGTGTCCCATACCACTGGCAGTTCATACTGGAGCCCGCACTCCAGTCGAACCCATCTGGACATGGCCTACGGGTACCATTATCCAAACGAGAGAGTGATCAAATAACAAGTGTTCCGATTTCACTATTGTGTATACTGTTTTATTATGTTACTTGGAAACCCATGGTCGAGGAGCTCTTATCGGGTAGATGTATCCCGTGCATACCCGGGATCACGGCCATAAACAAATCCCTGGCTGCTGAGACCAGAGCCCTCCGCTAAGAGGGGAGCATGAAACAAGTAACGAGAGCTCATGGAGCAATTGGTAGGTAGCACTACCGTCCCCTGCAGTGGGAGAACAATATGGATCCAGTACATCACCCGATAAGATCTAATCGACCGTCAAGTCTCCCCCATATCCCAATTAGCTTTATGATCTGATATGTCAAGTATACAATGTAACGAGAACAAATACAGTACATGATATGGGTAACATGATAACAGGACCTGAGCTCTGTGATAGCGTAGAACAATATAACGGGAAACGGGAACAATATAACGGGAACAATATAACAGGAAACGGGAACAATAGATGTGGGATTCCACATATCGCATATCAACAGCTCTCATGTCCAGTAACGGGAATATCCATATCAGTAACAGGAAACAATCATATAACATGACTACGGTAACATGAAACAATAATACGAACGGGAATCCATATGACAAGAATAAAGAAACCATACATGCATGTGTAACAGGGATATGGAAACATGACATGCACGTGTAACAATGATATGTAAACATGACATAACGGTAACAATAATATGAAATGCGGTAGTCCGTGCATTGGTCTATCCGTGTACCAGTGGAACATCTATGTGTAGCAATAATCCGTGTAATATCTCTGTGATAGTGCATGTAATAACAGTGCATCTATGTAACGAGGATATCAATCTAACATGACGGTATCCAGTGTACTAGTGTCTCCGTATATCAGTAGGTCACAAACATATGTAATGGCGAGACGTGTACATGAAACTACATGAAAGCTACATGCAATACCGATATCCAGTGTAACCGATATCTACATGCACTACGGTGCTTAGTATACTAGTGGGTCGGTAAGGGTGACAGTGGAATAGTGACAAGATCCCGCATAATGAAGTACGCGTGTCTTGGTGTCCAAGTATATGGTGAAATAGGGGCCCGAGTATCAGTGGCTGTGCAGGTATGATGACCGTATCCGAGTTGTCTATGTCAGTACCTCTTGTTACTACAATTGCCTCCCTATATTTCTATTACATCAGGAAATATCTAACCATATTACAGGAATCACTTATTACAATGAGTGTCCAACACGTACCAGTGAATAATTAATTATTACCGTCTTTTATCCATAATCAAGATATATCAATCAATGTCACTAAACAATAAAAAATATAATTTATAAAAGAAAAACACTCACAAACTGGCCCTGGGAAGGTAGCTCTCTTTCCCACGATAGCAACGGATCCAGAATCGTCCAAATCGGAGTCCGGATGCTCCAGATATCGCCCGAAGACTAAATCATAACAAATAGGGTTAAATATGTAAATAAAAAGAATTCAAATGCAATTAATAAATTGAATTTACCTTTAATGGGTTTCGGATACGGGTTAACGGGTCGGGTTTCGATCCAAACCCAAACCCACTACTTAAATAAATGGGTTAAAGGGTTTTGGGCTAATGGGTTTACCCAACCCAACAAAAAGGGGTTTAGTGGGTTCGGGTTGACACCCGAACCCACTCCTCTCAAAGGAGGAGCAGCAGCTATAGCTGCTGCTGCACTCAAGAGCCAGCCGGCCAGCCCAGTTGGCCGGCGGCGAGAGGTGCCCGCCGGCGGCGGTCCTGGCCGCCGCCGGCGGTTCAGGCCGAGGGCCAGTGAAAGAGAGGGTGAGTGAGAGAGAGAGAGAGAGAGAAAGGGTTGACAGGGGAAAAAGAAAAGAAAAGAAAAGAAAAGAGGGGAAGAAGAAGAAGAGGAGGAGGAGAAGGTGGCCGGAGGGGGTGCGCGCCACCGGCGGCGGCTGGGGTGCGGCGGCGCCCGGGCAGCGGCACCTGCGGCGCCTGGCCGGGGTCGCCGGAGTTGGAGCCGGCGGCGGTTTGTACAGGGAGTGTAACGCCCCGATCCCAACGATACGGGAACGTCACTGCGACGCATATACGTAGGTCAGGTGGTGCCCCCACGTATATACGCTAAGCATAAGTACAGCGAGTATCAGAGTATAACACACAGCGTGATATAATCATATGCCAACATACAAAAATAGACGTACAGAGTTATACAAGTCATGATAAACATAATCACCATACAAGTGTCCTTTTATCACAACCCAAGTCCATAAGATACAAGATACAACCAAAAATACAAAAATGCTCACGTATGGACGGAGATTACGTGAACCAAAAGAAATGTCGGGCGCGATAGGACTAGTGCTGGTCGGCCTGCTCACCAAGATAAGCCCGGTCCTCAGCGGAGGGCTCTACCTCGTCCCAAGCCTCGAAATCTGAATATGCAAATCCAAAAGGGTCAAGACATAATACAAGAAATAAAGATAGCCAAGTGGCGACGGAATCATAAGTAGAGGTGATGAAGTAGTGATAACTAACAACAATACATGGCAAGGGATGTAAACTAAATAAGATAAAGGCACATGCAATAAATCTACAATAATGTCTTATTATTATTACTTGTCTTACTGTGATATCTAGCTATGTGACCCAGCGTCCCAGGGCACATAGATCCATATCCTAGTGAAACAAGGTGGTTATTGGAAACAGCGGTTGTATCGACGAACTATGTTTACAGTGTGTCCCGTGCATGCCCGGGACCACGGCCCAGTATTGTTCCGTTGCTTGAAGACGGAACCTGCCGCTAGGCTACAGGAAAGGGACTTATGTATGCCCTTGTCATGACATGAAACAGGAAGGGAGGAAGCACTCCCCTTGGTCCCCTGGAGTACCACAGGTAAGACCGAAATATAGTGCACATCCTAATACCACTGTAAACACGAACACATACCGATATCCGCCTATTTCCCCCGAACCCAATGTAAGTTGGTGTATTTTATACAATGTCGGATATATCATGCTTGGTTTTGGAGATAGCATGAAGAAGTGGTGATAATCCATTTTCGACAAGTTATGAAATGCAAATATATAACAACAAGTCATGGATTGATATAATGTACCAACAAATCATGAAGCATGAATAAACAAGATATATCAGGTAACCAGTCATGTAGTACAAGTACACAGTATAAACAAGACTAAAACATGCATATAAATATACTAGGGTAAGTTCAGAATTAAGTGGGAAGAAGTCTGAATTCTGTCCCAGAATTTGGCCTGGCGGTCGACCTCCGGTCGACTTCCGGTCGACTGGGGAAATGAACTGGCGGTTGAGTCCCGGTCGACTGCCGGTCGACCGTACCGAGTGCGAGAGCTCCAGGTTTGGGCCGGTCGACTGCCAGTCGACTGGTCCAAGGCAATTTGTGAAGCCGGTCGAGTCAGCGGTCGACTGCCTGTCGACCGCCCGTTCAAGTCGTGCAGGTTGTGCACATCGGCAGAGTCCCGGTCGACTGCCGGTCGACCGGTCCTCTGGAAATTTCTGCTGTTAGAGCAGAAAATCAGGATTCGTGTGAGTTGGTTCTATCAGTGAAAAATTGGGATTTTTACAGCATTAGGGGGCCTGATTTAACATTTCAAATACATTAGGACAAGGCCTAGTCTTGGTGATTAACACAATTACATGGAAAGGCTAGATTTGAACTTAAATGACCTAAAAATTAGATTTTTATGTTAGACCTATACATAGATCTCTACCCTAAGCATGTGGGGTTGATGATTTAGGTCTTGGTGAGTAAGAACTCACCTGGATTGTCCAATTAGGGCTGGATCCAAGGAAGAAGATGGTGAGGGCTTCAATCTACCCTTGTTCTTGAAGCTAGGGTTGAAGATCTTGCCCTTTGGTGAAGCTTGGAGTGGAGATGGAGGTTCCTTGATGAAGCTTGATGAATCCCTTGTGATCTAGAGGTGGAGATGAAGAGGTTGGGTTCACTTGGAGCTAGGGTTTGAGCTTGAGGATGAAGATGAGGATTTTCTCTCTAGGTGATGAAAATGAGAAGAAAAGGGGGATCTTGCAAATGAAATGAATATATAGTTTAGGAATTTTGTAAAGGAGTTGGGATTATAATGGAAGTGGAGGGCTTTCTTGCAAATGTGTGTGGGTGAGGTGTCCCTCTCTTGCCACTTGGCTGGCTGTGGGTGAGAGAGAGAGTGAGTGGGGGTAGGTGAGGGTGAGTGGGAAATGAGGTGGCAAGATGAGGTGGAAAAGTATTTTGCAATTTTTGGAAAAAAAATGCCCAAAATTCAAGTATTTTGGATTGGTCTGGAAATTTTACCAAAAATCAAGAAAAATATTTGAAGACCAATGGTGAAATTCGTTTGAAGAAATACTGCGTAGATTTTTAATTAAAAATCCCAGAAGCAGAAATTTACCGACACCGAAATAATTTTCATAAATTTATAAAATTCTTAGAAAAATAGTATAAGTAGGAAATATGATTCTAAGCAATAATGTCTAAAGGACTTTCTTGAAATTCCTAACAGATTGGAAGATAAAAATTTCGGAAATTGGTCAGCGGTACTGGCCGACACCGGTTCTTGAAGAAATTCATTTTAATTTCAGAAAATTCTAGAAAATCACATAAAATCTAAAGTATTATAAAATGATGTTTGAAATTAAAATCGGTCAAATACGGATGGTAAATCGGAAGATACGGTCAAAGGCCGAATACGTAACTAAGTACGTATTCCGGGAAAGGGTTATTACAATCTACCCACCTTACAAAAATTTCGTCCTCGAAATTTCATAAGGTGAAAGATAACAGGAAGAGCAACAGATAGATATGGACACAATGAAAGATAACGGTAAAGACAAGAGTAGAAGGAAAGAGTCTTACCAAATCAAGATGAGAAAAGTTGGGGATAACGCTCCCGGATAACGTCCTCTCGCTCCCAGGTGGCCTCTCCCGGCGCGTGTCTGCTCCAAGACACCAATACCAATGGAATAGCCCTGCTCTTCAGTGTCTTGACACTCTTGTCCAGAATGGCCATCGGCTGTTCTTGGTATGATAGATCCGGTTGCAGCTCTAGCTCGGAATGATCCAGAATGTGGCTGTCGTCCCGGACATACCTCCTCAACTGGGACACATGGAAGACATTATGCACCCCGTCCAAGGATGGTGGTAATGCTAGTCTATAAGACACGTCTCCCACGCGATCCAGGATCTCGAACGGGCCAATATACCTCGGGCTCAGCTTCCCACGTGTACCGAACCGGATAACTCCCCTGGTGGGTGAAATCTTCAAGAACACATGGTCTCCGGTCTGGAACTCCAATGGCCTCCTTAGGGTATCAGCCCAACTCTTCTGCCTACTCTGAGCAGCCCTGAGATGATCTCTGATAACCCTGACCTTCTCTGTAGTCTGCATCAGCATCTCGGGCCCCAATAAACTCCTCTCACCGACCTCATCCCAGCAAATCGGTGATCGGCACTTCCTACCATACAGTGCCTCAAAGGGTGCCATCTTAATACTGGCCTGATAGCTGTTGTTATATGAAAACTCAGCCAAGTGTAGATGGTCCTCCCAAGACCCTCCAAAGTCCAACATGCAAGCCCTCAACATATCTTCAAGGATCTGGATGGTCCTCTCTGACTGTCCGTCTGTCTGAGGATGATAGGAAGTACTGAACTTTAGACGAGTTCCCAGACTCTCCTGGAGACTCTCCCAGAAATGAGACCTGAATCGGGAGTCTCTATCTGATACAATGCTGACTGGGACTCCATGCAGACGAACAACTACCTTTAGATACTTATCTGCCAGAACCTCTGTCGACTGACCAACCCGGAAGGGTATGAAGTGAGCAGACTTGGTGAGGCGATCAACGATCACCCACACCGCATTGTTACCCTTAGGACTCCGAGGCAATGCCGTCACGAAGTCCATAGTAATGTGCTCCCACTTCCATTCGGGTATCGGCAAAGGTTGAAGAAGTCCAGCTGATCTCTGATGCTCGATCTTTACCTGCTGGCAAACCAAGCACCTGGCAACAAATTGGGCTATCTCCCTCTTCATGGCATTCCACCAGAAGTGCTTCTTCAGGTCCTGATACATCTTGTTCCCTCCTGGATGTATAGAATAAGCTGAACTGTGTGCTTCCTCCAAAATCTTCTGTCTGACTTCTCCCTGGGGAACACAAAGTCTACTACCATAACACAAAGCACCATCCGGACGAATACAGATATCAGTCCTCAAACCAGCCTCCACCTGAGCTCTGAATGTCTGACATCTGGGGTCCTCCTTCTGTGCCTCCTTGATCTCCTCTATCAATGATGACTGGATCTGAAGAGTCATGAGCTGTCCGGTCTTATCACCTCTCTGCACCAACATCAAATCTAATCTGATGAACTCCTGGATCAACTCCCTCTGCTGAGTAAGGTGGACTAGCACTCAGTTCTCTGGCCTCCTGCTCAGTGCATCTGGAACGGTATTGACTTTGCCGGGATGATACTGCAAGTCAATATCGTAGTCCGCCATAAGCTCCAACCACCTCCTCTGCCTCATATTCAACTCCTTCTGCGAGAATATATACTTGAGGCTCTTGTGGTCTGTGTATATCAACACTTTGTCTCCCAGGAGGTAGTGTCTCCAGATCTTCAATGCAAATACCACAGCCGCCAACTCCAAGTCATGAGTTGGGTAATTCCTCTCATGAGGCTTCAACTGCCTAGATGCATATGCTATCACATGATCATGTTGCATAAGCACGCATCCCAGGCCTTTACCCGATGCATCACAGAAAATGACCATCCCCCCTCTACCTGAAGGAGTCCTCAAGATCGGAGCTGTGATAAGCTTCTGCTTCAACTGCTCAAATGCCGCATCACAATCTTCTGTCCATATGAATCTCTCCCCTTTTCTGGTAAGCCTGGTCAACGGAGCTGCAAGTCTAGAGAAGTCCTGGACAAAGCGCCTGTAATATCCGGCTAGTCCAAGAAAGCTCTTTATCTCAGTCACCGTCTTCGGAACTGGCCAATTCTGCACTGCCTGGACCTTACTAGGATCAACTGAGATTCCTTCTGCTGAAACTATATGTCCAAGGAAAGCTATGCTGTCCAACCAGAACTCACACTTGCTCCTCTTGGCATGAAGCTGCTCCTGCTGAAGAGTCTGCAACACAGTCCTCAAGTGCTCTGCATGCTCCTTATAACTCTTGGAATAGATCAGGATGTCGTCTATAAATACAACCACAAACTGATCCAGGTAAGGAGAGAACACTCGGTTCATCAAGTCCATAAACACAGCAGGGGCATTGGTAACTCCGAAAGGCATCACTAGGAACTCGTAGTGGCCATATCGGGTCCTGAATGCCGTCTTCGGAACATCTTCCTTCTTCACCCTCAGCTGATGGTAACCCGACTGTAAATCCAACTTAGAAAATACACGGGCTCCATGAAGCTGATCAAACAAGTCATCAATCCTGGGCAAGGGATACTTGTTCTTGATGGTGACTTTGTTCAACTCCCTATAGTCAATGCAAAGTCTCTTACCACCATCCTTCTTATTCGCCAATAGCACTGGAGCTCCCCATGGTGAAGTGCTAGGCCGAATCAATCCCTTGTCCGAATACTCCTGCAGTTGCTTCTTCAGGATCTCCAACTCCGTCGGTGCCATCCTGTATGGAGCCTTAGATATAGGAGCTGTCCCTGGAATTGTATCAATGGAGAACTCCACTATCCTCTCCGGTGGAAGTCCTGAAATCTCAGCAAAGACTTCTGGAAATTCATCCCACACTGGCACCCCCTTCTGAACCTCCGAAGTGGTCATCTGAGTCTTCTTCTCAGCAGTCTTCACCTCTCCACTAAACTGGAACTCCGGCTGATGCGGGATCCTGAAAGTGATCTTCCTTCCTCTACAGTCAATCACCGCATGGTACTGACTGAGCCAGGTCATGCCTAAGATCACATCGTACCCTTTGGTGTCAAGTACGAGCATGTCTATGGCCAAGATCTTCCCACAAATCTCCACTGGACAGTCAGCACAAATTCTAGAAGATACAACTACCCCATTCCCAGTACTAATCTCCCATCCATGGTCTAACAATCTAACAGGAATAGAATGCAATGCCACGAAATGCACGGAGATAAAACAATGCGAAGCACCGGAGTCGAAAAGAGCGAGGACAGGTATGGAATGGACTCTGATGGTACCTGTAATCACCTCTCCTGAAGCTCCAGCCTCTTCTGCTGTCAGGTTGTAGGCCTGACCTCTGCCACGACCAGCTGCTGTCCTGGCTCCCCTCTGCACTGGGCGAGCAACATGTGGTGGTGGAAGGGGAAGAGCTCTCCTCATCACTGGTCCCTGCTGCCTCGGTCCAACTGGCCCTGGTAGTGCCTTCTGCACATACTGCCCCTGAGGTGCCGGCAAGGTTTGGGTAGCAAACCCCACTCTCCTGTGCGGGCAGGTCTCCACTGCATGGTCTCGAGCTCCACAGATCAAGCACCAACCGTTTGCCCTCCGGCAATTCTGCTGAGTGTGTCCTGGCTTCTGGCAGAAGTTGCAAATAAGACCTGGTCGAGCCGTCTGGTATGGAACTGCTCTGAACGGCTGTCTGGCCTGGATCTTCGCTGCCCTGGACGGTCCTCCTCTGCCCACCGGCACAAACGGCCTTTTCAAGGCCTGGTTCTCCTGCTTCCTCTGCAACACCCGCTCTACCTCTCGAGCGGCGGTAAGAACCTCAGAGTAGGTCTTCATCGGCTGAGACATCAAGAAGGCCTGTAGGTCCAACTGCAGGCCCTGCAGAAACCTGCTTGCCCTCTTCTCTTCATCTGTCACCATATAAGGAGCAAAGCGACTCAGCCTGAGAAACTCTGCAGCATACTCATCTACGGATCCATCCCCCTGCTGCAGCCTGATGAACTGCTCCTCCATGTCCTTCTGAGCAGTGGCGGGGAAGAAACGACTGTAGAAGCTCTTGGAGAAAGTATCCCAGGAGATAGGCTTCTTCAGTCTGGCCTCCTCGGCCAACCACCAAGTCCGGGCGATGTCTTTCAGCTGGATCTTTGCTACCTCCACTTGGCTCTCCTTGGGCACCCTGGCGGCGTTCAGTAGATCAGTGGTGTCCACTAACCACTGCTCAGCCTCCAAAGGCCTCTCGACTCCTGAGAAGGTAGCCGGTTGTAGCCGCCGGAAATCTGAGATATTCCCCGGCTTCTGCTCCTTCGGGGCTGCTAACTCCTGCCTGAGGAGTTCAGTCTGCTGCTGATGGATCTCCACTTGCTGCTGCTGGGTCTCCATCATAGCCCGAATGATGCTCAGGACATCAACCTGCTCTCCTCCCGCGGGTCCATCCGGGACTTGCCCGACATTGTTGCGACCCGAACGTCTCTCCATACCGAAAGGGATAAGATCTGGAATTGGAAACAAGGGAAAGGAGTTTAGGATACGAAGGAATGAATCAAGGACGAAGTCGAGAAGGACTATATAACTTTGTACATTGTAGTTGGCATTCGCAAATCACTAGAATTTGCCACTTGGTTGTACTTTTAGGTTTGAGAGCCTAGGCTCTGATACCAACCTGTAACGCCCCGATCCCAACGATACGGGAACGTCACTGCGACGCATATACGTAGGTCAGGTGGTGCCCCCACGTATATACGCTAAGCATAAGTACAGCGAGTATCAGAGTATAACACACAGCGTGATATAATCATATGCCAACATACAAAAATAGACGTACAGAGTTATACAAGTCATGATAAACATAATCACCATACAAGTGTCCTTTTATCACAACCCAAGTCCATAAGATACAAGATACAACCAAAAATACAAAAATGCTCACGTATGGACGGAGATTACGTGAACCAAAAGAAATGTCGGGCGCGATAGGACTAGTGCTGGTCGGCCTGCTCACCAAGATAAGCCCGGTCCTCAGCGGAGGGCTCTACCTCGTCCCAAGCCTCGAAATCTGAATATGCAAATCCAAAAGGGTCAAGACATAATACAAGAAATAAAGATAGCCAAGTGGCGACGGAATCATAAGTAGAGGTGATGAAGTAGTGATAACTAACAACAATACATGGCAAGGGATGTAAACTAAATAAGATAAAGGCACATGCAATAAATCTACAATAATGTCTTATTATTATTACTTGTCTTACTGTGATATCTAGCTATGTGACCCAGCGTCCCAGGGCACATAGATCCATATCCTAGTGAAACAAGGTGGTTATTGGAAACAGCGGTTGTATCGACGAACTATGTTTACAGTGTGTCCCGTGCATGCCCGGGACCACGGCCCAGTATTGTTCCGTTGCTTGAAGACGGAACCTGCCGCTAGGCTACAGGAAAGGGACTTATGTATGCCCTTGTCATGACATGAAACAGGAAGGGAGGAAGCACTCCCCTTGGTCCCCTGGAGTACCACAGGTAAGACCGAAATATAGTGCACATCCTAATACCACTGTAAACACGAACACATACCGATATCCGCCTATTTCCCCCGAACCCAATGTAAGTTGGTGTATTTTATACAATGTCGGATATATCATGCTTGGTTTTGGAGATAGCATGAAGAAGTGGTGATAATCCATTTTCGACAAGTTATGAAATGCAAATATATAACAACAAGTCATGGATTGATATAATGTACCAACAAATCATGAAGCATGAATAAACAAGATATATCAGGTAACCAGTCATGTAGTACAAGTACACAGTATAAACAAGACTAAAACATGCATATAAATATACTAGGGTAAGTTCAGAATTAAGTGGGAAGAAGTCTGAATTCTGTCCCAGAATTTGGCCTGGCGGTCGACCTCCGGTCGACTTCCGGTCGACTGGGGAAATGAACTGGCGGTTGAGTCCCGGTCGACTGCCGGTCGACCGTACCGAGTGCGAGAGCTCCAGGTTTGGGCCGGTCGACTGCCAGTCGACTGGTCCAAGGCAATTTGTGAAGCCGGTCGAGTCAGCGGTCGACTGCCTGTCGACCGCCCGTTCAAGTCGTGCAGGTTGTGCACATCGGCAGAGTCCCGGTCGACTGCCGGTCGACCGGTCCTCTGGAAATTTCTGCTGTTAGAGCAGAAAATCAGGATTCGTGTGAGTTGGTTCTATCAGTGAAAAATTGGGATTTTTACAGCATTAGGGGGCCTGATTTAACATTTCAAATACATTAGGACAAGGCCTAGTCTTGGTGATTAACACAATTACATGGAAAGGCTAGATTTGAACTTAAATGACCTAAAAATTAGATTTTTATGTTAGACCTATACATAGATCTCTACCCTAAGCATGTGGGGTTGATGATTTAGGTCTTGGTGAGTAAGAACTCACCTGGATTGTCCAATTAGGGCTGGATCCAAGGAAGAAGATGGTGAGGGCTTCAATCTACCCTTGTTCTTGAAGCTAGGGTTGAAGATCTTGCCCTTTGGTGAAGCTTGGAGTGGAGATGGAGGTTCCTTGATGAAGCTTGATGAATCCCTTGTGATCTAGAGGTGGAGATGAAGAGGTTGGGTTCACTTGGAGCTAGGGTTTGAGCTTGAGGATGAAGATGAGGATTTTCTCTCTAGGTGATGAAAATGAGAAGAAAAGGGGGATCTTGCAAATGAAATGAATATATAGTTTAGGAATTTTGTAAAGGAGTTGGGATTATAATGGAAGTGGAGGGCTTTCTTGCAAATGTGTGTGGGTGAGGTGTCCCCTCTCTTGCCACTTGGCTGGCTGTGGGTGAGAGAGAGAGTGAGTGGGGGTAGGTGAGGGTGAGTGGGAAATGAGGTGGCAAGATGAGGTGGAAAAGTATTTTGCAATTTTTGGAAAAAAAATGCCCAAAATTCAAGTATTTTGGATTGGTCTGGAAATTTTACCAAAAATCAAGAAAAATATTTGAAGACCAATGGTGAAATTCGTTTGAAGAAATACTGCGTAGATTTTTAATTAAAAATCCCAGAAGCAGAAATTTACCGACACCGAAATAATTTTCATAAATTTATAAAATTCTTAGAAAAATAGTATAAGTAGGAAATATGATTCTAAGCAATAATGTCTAAAGGACTTTCTTGAAATTCCTAACAGATTGGAAGATAAAAATTTCGGAAATTGGTCAGCGGTACTGGCCGACACCGGTTCTTGAAGAAATTCATTTTAATTTCAGAAAATTCTAGAAAATCACATAAAATCTAAAGTATTATAAAATGATGTTTGAAATTAAAATCGGTCAAATACGGATGGTAAATCGGAAGATACGGTCAAAGGGCCGAATACGTAACTAAGTACGTATTCCGGGAAAGGGTTATTACAGGGAGAGAGAGAAAGTGGTGGGGGAAAAGAGAGTGAGAAGAGAGAGAGAGAGAGAGAGAGGGGGAGAGTGAGAGAGAGAATAGATGGAAGAAGAGAGAGAGAGAAGGCGGTGGGATTTAATGGGTTCGGTGATTGAAAAAGGCGGTGGGGGGAAGTCTCCAGAGAAATGGAGAAGAGGAAGGGAAAAAGAAAAAGAGAAAAAGGGTTTTTAGAATATTTCATTAATATTATAATGGGGTGCAAAATTGACTAGCTCCGAATGGTGCCCAAAAATTATATAAAATAGGAAATATTATCTTGAGACGTAATATGAAAACGGTTTGCAGAAATTCAATCTGGTTTGCAAATTAAAAATCTCAGAGTGTCTCGCCGACACCGGGCGACACCAGTTTGGCCGGATTTTCGATAAATTCAGAAAAATTCCCAAAAATACCCTAACGTAGATAATACAATTCTAAGAGACACGGTGAAAGCGGATTCTAAAAATATAACTCCGTTTGTGAAATAAAAATCAGAAAGCCGATTATCGGTATCGGTCGACACCGACTACGAAGATCTTCCAAAATAACTCAGAAAAATTCCAAAAAATCCTGAAAAATCTAAAATATTAGAAAATAATTTTTGAAACTGAAATCAGCTCAATCGGACTACCACAGAGGTCAAATCAATATTATACGTTGTATCGCGAACTGATACTGTGATACGTACTTCAGGGATCAGGGGGTTACACAGATTGATTCCTGTTAAGCAGAATCCAACACATTTGATGTCTCAATTGTCTTTTAAGTAGGGGGACGGCTGGAGGGTTGGGGGACGGCAAGGGGGCTGAGGGCAATGAGGGGGGCGAGTGGACCAGTGATGTGGTCGGGGGACGAGGGCGGTGGAAGGAGGAGGAAGAAGAAATGGGGAAGGAGGAGGAAATAGTGTTTTTAAAAAAAAAAAAATTTAAAAATAGAGGGTGTCTTTATTAATTTGATGTGTGTATTAATAGGATGTGTATTTTTATCAATTTGGTGGGTGTTAATATCCGCTCTTAAGAACTAGATACTCTTTGACAAACTTATCCTCATGTCATTACTCACGTTTTCTTTCTCCTATAAGTGAGTATTTTGATGATCTGAAATGTGATAATTTGGATTGGCCTTTAATTTTATGCATGTACAGATTAAAAAGTGTTAGATCTTTTGTCTAGTTGCTTTCTAGTATTTTCGTCTGCTAGGATGTCTTGTCACTCTACTATACTTAAGTTAATCGCATCAAGAATGTGAATTTTACGTGCAGTCTGGTACAAGAACTTGGCCCCTTTACTAAGGAAAAAATTTACGTTTCACCCTACGAGGTAGGGTCAATGCAATCAAAAAATAGCCTATGGGATAAACGCAAAGAGTTAAATACTTAGGACATGTTTGTTTTGCATAGAAGGATGTAAAAAAGCCGTAATTCGTAAATGACTTACAGCTCAATTACAATTATGGTGTTTGTTTGGATCGTAATTCATTAAAGACTTACGCAACTCAATTACCGCTCACTTACAACTCAATTATCACTCACTTATAACCCACTTATAATTGGGCTCATGCAAATATGTATTATTTTTATATTAATATTTTTTTAATATTTAGTATTTTTAGTATTTATTTGCAATATTTAAAATTTTTAAATCACCAAACAGTTAATTTTGTTGTCAACTTTTTTACTTCCGGCTTACACATTACGGCAACCAAACATCATAAAACACAATACACTTTCTCAATTAAACTTTATGTTACCAACTAAATACCGTAAAACTTATATGCATGTAACTCATTTACAACCGCAAAAAAAAATTACCAATCATGACTTACAAATTACGGTCAATTACGACAACCAAACAGACCCTTAGGAAAAGATAAAAGGTAAGACTTTTATTCTTGCCTTAACTGTTGCCACCCCAAAGTGTAAGCAAGCCTCCAACATCATGATTTTTTTTTGGCACTTTTAAGTCTAGTGCTATGAGATTTGTGCTAATTGTTGTTTGACACTCATCTAACCCCGACTTATTTACACTCGTCTGACTTGGGCAATCGATTATATTTTTTTATACGGACAAAATGAGCGTAATCAGCTTGGTCACCTTCTCCTGAGTACAAATAAAGCAATTGTCACTATATCTAATGGCCCATGGACCATATTGTGTAGTTTTTCATCATTGTAAGATAGATGGGCACAACAAGATATGCCCACTTTCTCATTTCTTTGTTTTCTTTCCGCTAATCAGTGGCACAATGATGAACAAACTACTAATCAAATCAACGTTACTCATTTTCTTCTCTCTTTCCTGATATCCTGTTTTGAGAGACTCTTAGCTTCTCTATATACTAATTCAGCTAAATATTAGCTTTTTAGAGTTAACATCAATAAGAATTAAAATCTTAACAAAATAAGATAATGGAAGAATTCCCAATTAAGGGGTTGTTTGGTTGCAAGGAAGTGGACGGAAGTAAGGAAATAGGGAAGTATAATTGCTCACTTCCCTATCTATCTAAACACCGGAAAAGAAAATAAGAAAAGCCCTTTTCCTTTTCTCTTTTCTCTTTTACACAAACATTTCCTCACTCCAGAGTGCTACAGTTAATTTTGTGGTCATGTAAATCTCATTTGTAACAGTTAAATTTTTGATCATGTAAATCTCACTCGCATTCTAATTAAAGTCTATTTTTTATTTTTCTTAATTAATTTTTATTTTGATATTATTTTACGGTCAACTTTGTGGTCAACTTTTCCACTTCCACTTTCACATTACCATCCAAACACTGAAAAAGACAAAATATTTTTCAAATCACACTTCCCAACAACATCCAAACACCGAAAAACTTACTAACCAATTCCAAATTCTAAAAGGAATTATTACCACTTCTTCAATTCCTCAATTCCTCACTTCCACCCTTAAGGCCCTAAGAAAACCTCGAGCATGTAAAGAATGATGCTCATCTTTTAGGAACTCCCCAAAGAAAAAAGTTGGACAAACCGATTAAATAATTCAAAATATCCCACTAAAAAACTTAAAGTACGCCCTTTATCCTGTTTGACTATATTGTCGATCATAGTAGCATTAATATTATAATTGCGCGTAATATCTTTCAAGAGCAATCAACATGTTAAAAATTTAAACTTTTTATTTAGATCTTCTCATCTTAAAGTAGAAAGTGGATGAAAGTTGTAAGATGTTAAGGGCGTGAAAAATCAAAACATAAGGGGTTAGGATTGAAAGTGGCATAAATTATTTATGAACTTACAAAAAAAAAAACAAGAAGAGATAATAGAGGAGCATGTTACAATTTGGGTTGAAAAGATTGCAAGCATGTGAATGAGATAAAGTATAAAGTGGGTAAAAAGTGTAAAGTTTCTTTTATTCTTGTTAGCTAATTATTTTAATACCCAAATAACTTTGAACTATTTTAAAATACTCAAGAAATCTTCTTTCGTTAAACATCATCTGGTGAGTGTTCACGTAAGTTTGCACATGACTAATTGATTATCAAAATGCCATTAACATATATTTAGTAAGAAAATGTGTTATACACGTGATGTTATAGGGGTATTTTGATCATAAATTTGGTACATCTATCTAATAAAATGTGGTTTTCTGAGATTTTTTTGGATACTTCAAGGTAGTTGTTTGAGATTTACTAAGTTGATTAGGTTTTCTGGTTTCATGAAAGCTTAAAGGGGTATTAAAAAGTTAACCATTTTATTCTAAATTTTGTGCAAATAATTTTTTTTTTACATTAAAATGTGATAGAAAACAGGTAAAAATGTAAGGGATAAAATTAGCTTGAAGTTTAAATTTCACTAAATTTCTCACATTTTAACTGAAATTACATAAGCTCCCAATATTTTGTTAATGATGAATAAGCCTCTCAAAATTTTTGAAAACTTTAAAATGAGAGGTAACTTAAAGTGAGGTAACAGTGTGAGTTTTTTTTTTTTAAAAAAATTTATAATCTAAACATGTATACAACTCAAAACGAGTTTATACATGATATTTCATCTTCTACACCCGCTTCTTCTTATATATATTTTTTCAATCTATTTCTATCCAAGAATCCAACACACCCAATCAAATTTAATCTCTTTCCCTCTCTTTTCTATTGTCATATCCAAATCAAGTTCTATCTTTCCTTTTTTATGTTCAAATTAAAAGTTAACTCATTATACCATAACAAACCCTAATTTTCCCTCTCTTTTCGTTGACATCTTCAAATCAAATCTTAATCCATCATATACGCAATTAAAGTCTTAGTTTTTAGATTATGCTTAGAACTAATAGATAGATATAAGGAAAGAAGACGAGTTGAAAGAAATGAGTTGGTATAAACTCATTTTGAGTTTTAACTAATTTCTAAATAAACTAAGGTAAAAAGTTAAGTTATGAGTTAGGTTTCAAATAACAAAGGGCAATTTGGTATAAAATTATACGTAAAGACCTCATGTGATAACTTGAGGAGTGCGACTATTTACACTCACAAAATTGCTTAACACACTCATATACTTAATACACCTACAAAATTTCTAAACACACCCCTCACTATTTCTAAAATACCCTTTACAACCCAAGTCAAATTAAATTTTGAAAATACCAATTCTGTCTTCTTCTCTCATTAGAAAACACACACACACTCTCTCTCAATTCTCTATCTATGTCTCTAAACATTCTTAATTACATTTTTCTAAACCTGGATGCTCATCAGTCATTAATCTCTTGTGTTTAATTTGATCCATGACACACGCATTTGGGTTCACTTACTTGAAAAAATTGTTGAGTGGAGAAAATTTACAGTTCAGAGGCAGTTTTTTCTTAGCAGAGTGCCTCCCAAAGAACAAAGTATTTTTTCATGATCTCTTACTCTTTTGAGTTATTGCTGCAGTTATACTCTCATGTGAATCGCACAGTAGAAAATGTCACTCTTTTTCATTTTTTCTTATCGTTTAATGACTAGCTCCTCATATTTTGTTAATTGAAATATAAATATAATCTTCATATAGTACTTAAAGACAATTTAAAATTTATATAGAAGTAAGAGAAGTACCTTTGAGAAATCAATCTATGGATCACAGGCAAGCTCATTGACCCTTCCATTCTCATCCTTAGGGAAGAAGTGAGAACAAAAAATTATCAAATATTCATAGTCAACATAAAACACTTTTTAAGTAATATTTGTCTTTTAATTATATATATATTTGTGATGAAATTAAAAAAGAAAGAAAAAAAATTATTTATGGTAGAGAAAAAAAGATAGACTTTGGTTTTTTTCTTATTTTTTTCGGTACGTTGTGTGTGTGTGTGTGTGTGTTGTTGTTTGTTGTTGTGCTTTTAGGATGTGCTTTGATTTTGTGGTCTTGTTCTTTTTCCTTTATTTTTTTAGGAAATACATATGAAAACTATAAATTAAAGATTTCATTGTTAAAAACAGAGACTCGTGGAATTAGTTGTGAAGGCTCCATCAGTATAATTATGCAATTGTGTTTCTTTAAATTGAGAGGAACACAAGTTGAAAGCAACTCTCTTCAATGATTTGTCTGCTAAAAAACAATAAAATCTTCAACAGCAGATTTATTTTTAAGCAATATTTTTTAGCTCAAATCTAATTAAAAAATATGACTTATCAGACCGATCGACATGTAGTATTGTGTATGACGTCAACATGTATAAAGGTTTCCGTTAATTAGTTTGTTAGAATAGTGTTAATGCATATTATATTTCATGCATATATATTTTAGGGAAATAAAGTGTCCGTATTATGCATTTCAAATTATTTAGTATTTGTGTCACATGTGTATTGTATTGTGTTGTATAACTAGATTATTTTAATTAAATTTTTTTATCAAACTGTTCAATCTTTTTTTTTTAAACATCTTTTTAAAAAATTTATAAAGAAAAGTCTAAACCTATTGACTAGGAGATTGGAATTTATAATGTGCTACATCAACAAAAGAATATGTGAGTTTATTTGCTAAAATCATAGATATTTAATTCCTATTTAATAATCTAAAAATTAAAAATAAAAAAATAAAAACTAATAAATCTCCAATTGAGAGGAAGAGAAACACATTTTGATTTTGTGGCATGACAGTGTAGAAAGGTCAGTCGCGAATTATTTATGATGAATTAGTAATGTAAAAAACGCCTAAAAAGAAGGAAAACGATTTAATTTAATGAATTATAGAGGAAACTTACTTTTTGATTATTGTAATACTCCTATGATATTATTTGTTTCTCCATAGCTATCAATGTGAATTTTTTTTTGATGGTATAGACGCCGAGAAAATTTTTAGAATTTGTGTAGGTGGAGAAGAAGCATATATTTAAAAAATAAAAAAGAAGCACTATTAATTAGGAGTAGGATTTGGATGAGTTTATTCAGCAATTATTTGTGTGTGTTTAGAAATAGAATTTCTTCTACTTGTAATATGAGAGTTAATCAATGTCTATTTTGGTGTTTTAATTTAAGATTAAAATGTCTAACAACTTTTATTCTTAAAATGTGGGTATGAATAGTCACACTCTAACTTGAGGGAAGGAATAGTGCCCCCACCCCAAGAAATGAGAAAATCACCCCCACAAATATTTACAAGCGTGTCATTATTTTTTTTGACAATTTTACTCTTGGTGAAAAGTCCAAAAGACCCTTCTTATTCCTCCTTCCTTTCTTCCTCTGTCATCCCCCTCCCCCCCCAAACCCCCTCGTATCTCCCTGGCCTCTCCCCCCGGCCTCCCCTCAACCTCCCCCCGGCCTGTTCGGTCGAAATCCGGCCGAATGAGGGGGGAGTGGGATGAGATCCGATGAGGGGGGAGAGGAGCAAGACATTTTGACTATTTTAGAATTGTTTAGAGTGTCTTTATTAAATTTGAGGGTGCTTATATGGAGTGTTCCTCATTTTCTGGGTGATAATATCCGCTCTCAAATTTTAGTCAACGGAGGGAGTGAATGTGACAAGGACAATAAAGTTTTGTGAGCATCGCTGATAATTAATGTTGAAAGTTTACATGACTTCAGTTAAAACTTAAAGGAGGTTAGTAAAATTTAGCCATTTTTAAAATAACCCTTTCGAAGGCTCTGGGTCGGGTGGGTACAGACCCGCACAATTCTCACCCGCATTTTCTACCTCCCTCCATCTGCCCCTAAAATTTCAGGCAAAAACCCTAAACAATTACAGAAAAAGGAGAGAAAGAACCTCTCGCCGGCGCTCGACGGCGGCGATCTGAAGAAGCTGGTGTGAAGGCGACGATCGAAGAACAAATCTCCGCCTCTCTCTCATTTGTATTCGATCATCACTGTCAATTCTTGATGCCGCTGCAGCGACGCAGAGACGACGACTCTCCTGCCGCCGTCCGAGTCTACACAGTCTGCGACGAATCCAAGTCCTTCTTCTTTTTCTTCCTCCTCTTTTGTTTTGAACATTTTTCAGTTAATAACTTAAATTACTTGTGGCTGGATGATGAGGCGTTTGTTTTTTTTTAATTTCTCAACTCGCAGATACCTAATTATACGGAACGTGTCAGCATTAGGATGCGGGGACCAGCTATCGGACTTGTTTGGATCCTATGGGACTGTTGAGGAGTAAGCAAACTTCTTCTTCTTATTCGCCGTCGATATCATAAAATTGAACCAAAGAATGCAAAAGATCGAATATTTGTGCAGTAAATTCACAAATTATTTTGATAGATAATTTTTTGCCGGTTCATGTTTGCGCATAACATTTTTGACGTCTATATAAAGATGAATGCTTGCTAATATACTTATAGAATTTTTGATTGCTGTGAATAAATGCATTACTCTACATAAAGAAATATAGGGTATAGATTTAGTTTAACAGGTCCCTCCCTATTTTGTTGGGTGAGACTGAGATATTCAGATGAAATTTGAGTAAGTGAATTGAAATTTCAGTAAGTTAACTTGAGATTCATATGAGTATACGGTTTAGATTTAGTTTAACGTTTTCCCTCTTCTTTCTCTTTATTATGATATATGTAGAAAATCAATTTTTTCTATTTAGTCCTTTTTCATTTTCTTTACTTTATTGTTCTACTCTATCATGTTTCTAGAGTATCGTGCATTTCATGAAGAATTCAATTGCAATCGAAGTCATCCAAACCTTAGTCCTAGCGCCTTTACCATTCTGACCACTCGGTTCCATCCGAGACACTTTTATTTTCCATTTACCTCATGAAGGGTGGTGGTTTCGAGTCTGTCCTTTAGAGACTCCACAAATTCTGATCACGGGGCGTTGTAAGGGAAAAAAAATTGTAAGGAAAAAAAATTATGACACGGGAAAGTTAGTGAGAATGAAGTTCTAATTGAGGGAGCTCTAATGGAACAAAATTATGCATTCCTTGCCTTATGTCCAATCTTTCCAGAATAGGATCTAATCAAGTCCAATCAAGCTTTGTCGCCCTAAACAAATTAAAATTGTTTGCACAAACGTTGATTTGCTGACCTGACAAGTACTGTACCCCTTCATCCTTATCCAAAGTAAGAAACTCTTATGTAAGAGGAGATGACTTTTAGAGCAGTGGCAAAATGTTTGGAAGAACTACAATAAAACATTTCAGAATTTCTTCATCAGGAATGACTCATTTGATTTTTGAAGACAAGTTGCAATTCTGTTCTTATATTTGAAACCCGTTAAGGGGCTATCTTCACAAAAGCAACATCATTGCAAATAGGATATGAGACATTTACTTTATTTACTTTTCAAGTTGTGCTCTAGTAGATCAAGATCTATGATTTATTAAATTGAAATAGGGGATAAATACAATCCAAGATCCTCTAAGTTGAGTATCAACCATGGAAAAAAATAACTGGTAATGTTATTTAGCCAATTGTTGGTTTAGTTAAAACATGTATCTACTTCTAAATCTTGTTAGAAATTCATTCATAGGTCATCAAGGAGTAATCTTTGATCAGTGTCCTAAGACAAGATTTTCGTTTGGCAAATTGATTCTTATATTGTGGATTTTACAGTTTAGATGTCACGCCCCGTTTCTCACTATAGCGAGCTAAGCACGTGACTTGGGCCGGAGATACACTCATAAGAGTATGCTAAGCCCTAACCTAGAATTTACCTCTACAATGATCAATCCTGTACTATCACACAACCACCCCCCCCCCCCCCCATCTTTTATAGAAATAATATTAATAATGGTCAATTGGGAAAATATTGAAAAATTTCTGTAATATTGGACGTTCATTATTTAATTTTTTTATTTTTATAAAACAACTGAATAAAATATAATTCATTGAGACATGCATAATGGGTCCTATTTAGTTAAGTGAACTATTTTGGGCTTTGTACACCTAATTAATATGTGATGGCTGCCAGTGTAGAACCATATATCTGGTAAAATGCTATCATGGTAGGATTCTTCAGATTTCTATAAATATTGAGGCTAGATCACCTCTCTACTCTACAATCATATATAAATAGTCCCAGAGAGAGGAAAAACTCTCGTTTCAAAATTTTTTCATGTCAAATTGCAATGAGAGTTCTTCATCTCTTTCTCTCTTCAAAAGCGCGACTCCAATGGGACTATCCGTCTAAGGTTAGAAGTAGAGAGGGGACAATAATTATTTACAGAGAACTACAGAATCCTACTCATCATAGCATTCTGCTAGATATATGGGCTTAGACTAGGCTGTCATTATATATTAATATTAGGAGATGTGCAAAGCCCACAAATAGTTCACTTAATTAAACAAGTCCCATCATGCATATCTCAATAAATGATATTTTTTAGGCTCGTTTTATAAAATAAAAAATAAATAATGAACGCCTAATATTATAGAAAACTTTCCGACGTACTCCCACTTATTATTATTTATTTTATAAAGAAATATATGTCTGTGCGCGCGCGCGCGAGAGAGAGAGATAACACATGATTTATAATCAACACGATTCAACCTCATCAAGTTACAACCTTAGCAACTAGCATCATGCTTAATAGCTGGGTTAAGATAGAATCTCAAATTAGCTAGTTGAATGGATACAAGAGGTAGTCCCATAGAGAATGCGGGATGGGAAACTTGTTAATTCTCACTTTTTAGAGTGAATAAGAAGTGTGTAGTCAAGCCCATATATGCATATGTATGTTTTTATGTATGTATGTATGTTAATGTATGCATGTCTGTAAGTATGTAGGTGCATGTGTGTGTATGTATATATGTATGCATTTATGTATGTATGTATGCGATTTCTTGTATCCATTCACTCGCTAATCTGAGTTTCTATCTTAACCCAACTACTGAGCTTGATACTAGTTGTTAAGGCTATTATTTGGGCAAATTGAATTGTGTTGATGATTAATCATGTACTATCTCATCTTAATGTTTCCATCTAACCCTAATTACTAAGCCCAATCCAAATCTCATCTTACTGTTTCTATCCAAGTTTCTAACAAGCTACTAAGCTGATACTTGTCGCCAAGGATGTAATTTACCCAAGTTGAATGAGTTGGTGATCGCTTATGTATTATCTCATCTGAGGTTTCCATCTAACCCCATTTCCTAAGCCTATCCAGGATGTTATGTGTCTGCCTTACCCATGATGTATCATTATTCTAAGTCTTCTAGGATTTCATGTGTCCAAACAACTAGGTAATATGAATTTTATCTTCACCAATAAGCTTGATATTAGGTACCAGGGGACTAACTTTAGCATGTTGAGTCGAGTCAATGATTAATCCTATGTTACCTCATCTTAAGGCCTTTTTAGTCAAGCATAATTTTTTTTGGAATTAGAACAATTATTCTAGAACAGTTTTTGGAATTGGGACAGACATTTGAAGTCGAACATTGGGGAATAATTGGTGAACAATTGGAACATCTAGAACTGAATATTAGAACATTTTCTTAGACATTTGATGACGCGACATCTTACTTTATTTAAATTTTAGAAATTACTATTATAATTAATTGCTACTTAAGAATATTAATAAATAAGCTATTAATAAATAACTATTAGTTACAATTAGTAATAAAAATAATCATTGTGTTATTACTATTAATGGTATTAATGATAATTATTTAATAATATTAACTATTGAATTTGAGTGGTGGTAAGTGGTAACTATTGCTTATTTAATTACATTAGTAAATAATATTATTAATAAATATTTTTACTAAGAATATTATCTTATTAGTTATAATGATATTAAATTTTACTAATTAATAAATGTATTTTGAAATAAACAAAGTACTACTAAAATTTCAATACTAATAATTAATTATTAAGTATTAATGATACATAATTATTAATTATAAAAATTAATATTAATACCATTGGAACACAATTATTATATAAGTCAGTAATAAAATGAATCATTAATAATAACTTTTAATAAATATTAATAATAATGCTCTAGTTGGGAGAGATATTAAGAAATCCAAGTGTGTGTGTTGTCGGGGGTGGTGGTGGTGCGAATTTCCAGTTCTACTTGATAGTTTGGAACAATTTTTGGAGGATTGAACATTTTCATTTCTATATAGGGGCTGTTTGGATTCAAGGAACTAGGCGGAAGCGAGGAAGTAGGAAGTGTCATTTCCTACTTCCGCTGTCCATTCAAATACCGGAAAAGAAAAATGGAAAAATCCCTTTTCCTTTTCTCTTTTCCCTTTTAGACACCATTTTCTCACTTCCTATTGGAACTTTGATTTTGATGATACATTTGTAATGCAGATGCATTGGAACTCCATCTCAAAAGCTTATGATGAGTTCTAAGTGCTCAAGACTACTCAAGGATATTGGGCTATTTTTGTGTAAATTTTATAGAATGTTAAAAGCCTTGATCACACACAATATAGTCTTGTAGTCGACTTATACCCACGTCTAGTCAACTAATATATCCTATAGTCGACTTGACCCTTTATGTAGTCGACTAAGGGCCTGTTTGTTTCCCCCCAAAAGGCCGCAAAATCGCAAGTCGTAAAACCTCTTTTCCATTTTCCGCTGTTTGTTTCGTTGCAAAACATGTTGCAAAATACAACTCTCATTTCCCACTTGCAGTTGCTACAGTTAAATTTGTGATCATATAAATCTCACTTTTACACTCAAATTTTCCCACTTGCAACTGCTACAGTTAATTTTGTGGTCATGTAAATTCCACTTGTAATACACTTACAGTCCCAAAGCAGTTACTTGATAATCAATATATAATTTAATATTATTAAATATTTAATATATTTAATATTTTTAATAGTGTTTAATTTCTTACCTAATTATTTTATATTTGTATTTTTTAGTTTTTTATTTTTTTAAATATTGTTTAATATCTAATATTTTATTATTTTAATTTAATATTGTTATTTAATACTTTATTATTTTATTAATATTTACACCAATTTTCTTAATATTTTATTTAGATTTAATATTTTATTAATATAACAATAATATGCTTTAATATAAAATTATTATATATTTAATTTATTTATTTCTTAATATAAATAATTACTTTATTAATATTATAATATACTTTAAATTTATATTAATATTTTATTATGTTAATATTGTAATAATTCATTATAATAATATCATAATAATATTTTATTATTAAATTTATAATTATATTTTATTTTGTTAATTTTATATTTTTATAATATTACAATATTATTATAATAAATTTAATATTATAATAATCTTAAGTATTTTATAATATTATAATATTATAACTATATTTTATGATTTTTCTTAAGATTTTTTTAATAATTATGTTTTATTAGCATCCTTAAATTTTATTAATGTTCTTTAGATTTTCTTAAAATTTTATAATTATTTATTTAGTTAATATTTTAGTAATATTTTACTAATTTTACTAATATTTTATTATTTATTCTTATAATTAAAATATTAAAATTATTAATATTTTATCTCAAATTTATTAATACAATTTAATTTTCAATAGTATATTTAATTTAATAGTATTTATATATTTAAATCACTGCTACAGTTATTTTTGTGGCAATTTTTCCACTTACACTTTTAAGTTACCAACCAAACACCGTAAACACCATATACTTTCTCATTCATACTTTCACTTTACCAACCAAACACCGTAAAACACAATATACTTTTCCATTTACACTTTCACTTTACCAACCAAACACTGTAAAACACAATATATTTTCTCTGCTACAGTTCACTTTTTCCATTCTCATTTTACGACTTACGACTTGCGACATTTTGCGGCAAAACAAATAGGCCCTAAGTATCTCCACAGAAACATATCAACTTTCTGTTTCTTGACTGTTAGCAGTATTAGTCGACTTACCTATACTGCTAGACGACTAATCCAAGTTGTAGTCGACTAATCTTTTCTGCTGATCGACTAATTATAGTTTCTAGAAATTTATCATCTGTATCAATCTTGATGTAATCGACTTGCTTCCTTGATTAGTCTACTAACTCAGGCAAAATATCATATAGTAGTCGACTACCCTTCATACCGTAGTCGACTAATAACAGTTTCTGACTGTTAATCAGTTATTGATATTCTGGTGTTTATCCAACGTTCTGATATTCAAATTTGAGTTGATAACTTTCCTAACTGACCATTGATTTCAGCTATAAATAGGGATGTTGTCCTAGGATGTTTACACAATTCAAAATCATTAGTTTTCTTTTCAAACTCTGTTGAAAAATTTTATTTTCTAGAAAACTAGTTTTCACTTTCATTTCTTCACACAATTCCTATTCTATTATGTAGAATTCTGAGAGTTCACCTATAAGAAATCTTGTTCACGATCACATACAAGTTTCAAAACTTATAGGATATATTGTAATCATTCAAAGAAAAAGATTGTACAAGAGTGTCTTGGTGTAGAAGAGAAGTTGTACAATTGTCTTCTTGGTGTAGAGAAGAGTTGTACGGATTTGGCAAATGTTGTCTTGTCAAGTGATGTACAAGGAGTTGATTTTAGGTGTACAAAATCAGGATAAGGAAAATCTCAAGCAGGTTGCTTGGGGACTGGACGTAGGTCACGAGGACCGAACCATGATAAAATCTCTTGTGTTTGCGTTTGCATATTTTCTGAGATTTATTTCTTTTCTTGCAAGTTATTTTATTTAACGCTATTTATTCTTGTTTTAGTGTTTGCGTTGACATTATTTTTAGATCCTACATTTGGTATCAGAGCCCGACATACACTACCAACACCCTGCATACCCGGTCAACACCCTACAAGGATGGTAACGGTTTCCTTCATCATAATTCAGAGAAGGACATTCTACACAACGTCCACCACTATTTGATGGATCAAACTATAACTATTGGAAGTGTAGAATGAAGATCTACTTGCAATCACTCAACTATGAACTATGGAACATAGTAGAAGCACCATATGCTAAGCCGACCACCAATTACAACGCGTGGAATGAAGAACAAAAGAAGTCTGCAAACCTTGATGCCAAAGCAATGAACGCGCTTTTCTGTGCCTTGAACAAAGAAGAATTCAATCGCGTGTCAACAGCCAGATCTACAAATCAAGTATGGCAGATTTTATAGGTAACCCATGAGGTACTAATAAAGTTAAAGAGTCTAAAATTTCTGTTCTTATTCACAGGTTTGAACTCTTCAAATGAAGGAGAATGAAACAATTTCAGAAATGATTACAAGATTCACCGACATTACAAATTTCTTAGTAGCCCTTGGAAAGGAATCCACTCAAGTTGAAAAAGTTAGAAAGATTCTTCGTGTACTCACATCAGATTGGTGAAAAAATCACTACAATAGAAGAAGCAAATGATCTCTCAACAACATCATTAGAAAACCTTATTGGTAATTTAATGGCATAGGAAGTATAACTTGAAGATCAGAAGAAAGATGAACAACCTCAATCAAAAAAGAAAGTACTTGCCTTCCATACATCCTCAGATATGAAAAATTCAGATGATGATGAAGAGGAGATGGCAATGCTCTCAAGAAATTTCAGAAAGTTCTTGAAGTAAGGTAAGTTTAATCCCATATGTTTTAATTGTAATAAAACAGGTCATATGAAAGAGGATCGCGCATTGCTAAAAACAAAGGGAAATTCAAGAGCAAAAAGTTCAAAAAGAAGAAAGATTATCAGACATCATGGGAGAATAGTGATTCATCTTTCTCAGACGAAGAAGAAGCCACTGAAATTGCAAATGTTTGCTTTATGGCTCAAGAAGAAGATGAGGCACAATATACTGAATTATTAGATGCATTTTATGAACTATATAATGATCTAAAGAATGAAAAGGTTAAAATAAAGTTTTAACAAAGAAAAATGAAAAGAAAATTCTGTTTTTATTTCTCAAATTTCTTTTATAAATTCTCAAAAGGATGACTTTAAAAGAGTTACATTATCTTTAAAAAGGATATAAGAATTTTCTTAAAAGAGAACGTTTTACTTCAAAAGAAACTATTTCTTTAAGTTCTAGAATATCTACTTTAGATAAAGAAATAATCAATTTCAAAATTAAGTATGAAGAAATTTTGAAAAATGTGATAAAATTTAATAAAGAAAAAGAAAATCTAAATGATTTATTATCTTATCAAAAGATTTCAAATAATCATTTTGGTATTAGATTTTTAAAAGATAAGTTTGAAAAATCTACACATGTTGGTCTTAGTTTTCAAGTCATAAATCTAAACATGTTTATGAAAAGAATCATAATCCATATAATTCTTTTGTGAAAAGAAATACTGATATTATTTCAAAAAGAATTAAGAACAAATATATATGGATTCCTAAAATTTAAGTATTATAGATACAAATACATATATTGCATCATATATACATCATGTATGTAATTCTTGTGATTATGTAAAATACTAACAAATGGAAACCAAATTCAAATTGGGTTTGGATTCCAAAAGTTTAATGTTTTTTGATCATGTTATGATGGGTATCATACAAAATGTTTATCTTATAGGTACCTTACATGAAAAAGTGATTTCTTGATGATAGAAAATTTCAAAAATATAATGAATCATATATATATTTCATGATATATTTTTTTGCAGGGGAGAACACTTTTTATCTATATTTGTTATAACCTGTTCTATGCAGGGGAGAACAATTTTTTGTTATAACATATTCTCTGCAGGTGGAGTTATATGAACACAACTTGTCATCATTAAAAGGGGGAGAATGTTGGAACTTTGATTTTGATGATAACATTCGTGAATCGTGATGCAGATGCATTGGAGCTCTATCTCAAAAGCTTATTATAAGTTCTAAGTACTCAAGACTACTCAAGGATATTTGGCTATTTTTTGTGTAATTTTATAAAATGTTAAAAGCATTGATCACACACACAATATAGTCTTGTAGTCGACTTACACTCAAGTCTAGTCGACTAATATACCATCTAGTCGACTTGACCCTTTATGTAGTCGACTAAGTATCTCCACAGAAACAACATCAACTTTCTGTTTCTTGACTGTTAGCAGCATTAGTCGACTTACAT